>CAHIKZ030000768.1:570000-772500 GCA_903632075.3 Acanthosepion pharaonis
CTTTCTCTCTCATACAACATAAAAAGGAGAGAGAGAGAGAGAAAGAGGGAGAGAGAGAGTAGCAGATGAAGAAGAGAGAGGAGGAATCGAAGAAACAGACGTAAGTTGGGAAGAAGTGTGAAGCGTGCATGGACAGAAAGTGAGGAAATAGAGGAGATAGAAATGAATGAGCGAGAGTAAATGGAAATCGGGAGAAATAAAGAAAGAAAAAGAAGGTAAGGGGAGAAAAAAAGGACGAAAAAGAAGTAAAGAGGTGATAAAGAGAAGGTAGAAAAAGAAGCATCTAGAAAGGGAGAATTAGAAAGATGGACGGAGAAAGCGAATAAAGAAAGATGTGATAGACTTGATGGAAGAGAAATGAATAAAAAAAGAAAGAAAAGGAAATATGGACAAAAGAAGAAAGAGTTAAACGAAAATGAAAGAGGCAAAGATCAAAAATAGGAAATGAAAGAGTGAGGGAATGAAAGGAGTGGGAAAAAAAAGAAAAGTAAAAGAAAAGGAGACAAAGAGATAAGCCAGTGGAGAAAAAGAGAGACGAACCAAACGAGAGAAAACAGTAAGAAAGAAAGAAAGAAAGAAAGAAAGAAAGAAAGAAAGAAAGAAAGGGAAGAAAAGATAAATACACTGGAAGAAAGAACGAAAAAAAGAAAGACAGAAAGGGAAGAAAAAATAAATACAGTGGAAGAAAGAAAGAAAGAAAGAAAGAAAAGAAAGGGAAGGAAAGATAAATACACTGGAAGAAAGAAAGAAGGAAATAAATAAATAAATAAATAAAGAAAAAAAGAAAGAAAGAAAGAAAGGGAAGGAAAGATAAATACAATGGAAGAAAGAAAGAAAGAAAGAAAGAAAGAAAGAAAGGGAAGGAAAGATAAATACACTGGAAGAAAGAAAGAAAGAAAGAATGAAAGAATGAAAGAAAGAAAGGCAAGGAAAGATAAATACACTTAAAGAAAGAAAGAAAAAAAAAGAAAGAAACAGAAGGAAAGATAAATACACTCAAAGAAAGCAAGAAATAATGAATGAAAGAAATGAAGAAAGAAAGAAAAGGTAAAGAAAGATAAATATACTCAAAGAAAGAAAGAAAGAAAGAAAGAAAGAAAGAAAAAAATGACAAGGAGAACGAAAGAAAAACGAAAAAGACAGAATGAATGTAGTGCGAGAGAATGAAAAATAGCAAAGCACAGAAAGGGGGGGGATGAAAGAGTGAAGACAAAAAAAGAAAGAATTAGAGAGCCACCTCCTAATACAAAAAAAAACACAAAAAACCTCGTTCTTTTATCAATGAGCAGACTGGGACCTGTTCCGTGATTTCCTCCGCGATGTCCCCTATGATGTTGTCTTTATGCTCCACGTTCAAGAATGTGCTTTTGAGGTCTCCTCCTGGGTTAAAGCTGGAATCGACGCTTTCATCCACTCAAGGATATATATGGTCAAATTGCGCTCCTCCCCTTGGTTCTCCGCTGTTTGCTCAGCCGCTATTGCTCAGCCGCTATTGCTCATAGGAACCACTTCTTCCTTCTATATCGTAGCGACATGTCCGACAAACAATAGACGTCTCTTTGCCTCTGCCCGTAACGAGTGTAAGCATGTCCTCAACGAAGCTAAGTCACTATTTGCTGCTCGAATGAAAGAACGTATTGCATCTCGCAAATTCGGCTCCAAGGATTATTGGCGTCTCTGCAAGAGCGTACTTAACAATAGCAAACCCTCTATACTTCCTTTGATCAACCAGTTTGAGGTCCTGACCTCCTCTGCCGGCAAGACTGAATGCTTTGCTCGGAAATTTTCATTCAATTCAACGCTCGACTCTTCCGGTGTACCCATACCCGATTTCCTTCTTAGAACTGAGGCCCTTTTGAGAGAGTTGCACATAACCCCGTCACTGGTATTGGACATTATCTCTAATTTAGACCCCCACAAAGCTAGTGGTGGAGATGGGATACCAGTCATTGTCTTGAAGAAATGTGCGCCTGAACTGGCGCCGCCCTCTCCAAATTATATAACTACTCCCTCAAGGAATCTTGTTTTCCAGGCTGCTGGAAGTCCTCATCGATTGTTCTTGTCTTTAAGAACTCTGGTGACCATTCTGGCCCTTCTAATTACCGTCCTATCAGTCTTTTTCAGCTCTTCGGCAAACTCTTCGAATCTCTAATCAAAGCCGAAGTGGTTAACCACTTTACATCCCATGATCTGCTCTCAGACAAGTAATATGGTTTCCGCTTTGCCCGATCTACAGCTTACGGCCATCACTGAAATTGTCTACCAAGCTCTTCAAAATAACGGAGAAGCTCGTGCCGTAGCTCTAGACATCTCCAAAGCGTTTGATAGGGTTTGGCATGCCGGCCTTCTTCGAAAAGCTCCAGGGATATGGAATTACAGGTCGATTGTTCGACTTAATAGAATAATTCCTGTCAAACCGTGAACTGAAGTTCGTTCTCAACGGATTCTCTTCCAGCTCCTATCCTACGAACGCAGGTGTTTCCCAAGGCTCCATCCTTGGCCCCACTCTGTTCCTTATCTTCATCAACGATTTTCCTGACGCCATAGATTCTCAAGTAGGCATCTACGCTGACGACACTACAATTTACTCCTACCTCAAAAACAAATTTAGTGTCGTTGACAGAACTAAACTGGCCGTTCGTCTCGAAAAGGACCTCCAATCGATTGTGAACTGGGGCAAGAATTGGCTGGTTAACTTCAACGACTCAAAAAGAAAACTGCTCTCTATTAATAACCACAGAGATCCTTCCCTGCCCCCCCCTTAGAATGTCTGACACTCAACTTCTTGAGAGCACCTCTTTGCGGCTGCTCGGTCTCACATTGACTGCTGACCTGAGATGGAAAGTTGGCTCCCTGTGCCGCGCCAGGAGATTTTTCTCACCGAAATCGATGCTTCAAATCTACAAATCAACAATTCGCTCTTGCATGGAGTATTGCTGCCATATATGGTCTGGAGCCCCTTCTATTTGCCTCGGGGTTCTTGATAAGATCCAGAGACGGATATGCAATGTAATTGGCCCTAATCTGGCATCTCGTTTGCAGTCGCTCTCTCACAGACGTGCTGTTGCCTCTCTCTGTCTTTTTTTACAAATACATTCATGGTAATTGCTCCGATCAGCTACTTTCGCTGGTTCCCAGATTTCACAAATTCAAGCGGCCTACGAGGCTGGCATCTCGCTCTCACCCTTTCACTGTTGAAACTGTTAAATGTAGCCGTCTCTTCTACTCCAATAGCTTCATATCTCGCACCTCACGCCTGTGGAACTCCCTTCCCTATTCCAGTTTCCCTGTGAGCTAAAATCTCCAACTATTCAAATGTAATGTCAATTGACATCTCCAGTTGCCTTGATCTATACACTATCCTTATCCTCATCCTTTCCTCTATCACTCCTATCTGATCTTGCTACAAATCCTCTGTAACTCCTTGCGTGCCAGTGGCTCCCTGCTTTGCTTGGAGTGAAATGCTTAAAAAAAAAGTAACAGAAATGAAAGGAGAAAGAATTAAAAGAAGGGATATAGAAAAAGGGCCGTGATGAATAAATTCAATTTGAATGATTGTTTTTAAACAATGTGTATTAAATATACATACTATTTCCTTGTAATAAAACAAAATATATGTAAGTAGAAGAAATATATACATATATATATATATATATATATATATATATATATATATATATATATATATATACACCCGTGCCAAATTATTATCGAGATAACTTTTTTTCTGATATTTCAAAAACCCTCTAATCAATTCACACAAAATTATCACAACATGTTGGCAACACTGACCTGCGCAATCACTGAAATTTTCGTACTGATCTGCGCAATGTAAACAAACTGGCAAAGTCAAGGTCAGTCAGGTATTGTGGAAGGTGCCGACTTCTCAGACGAGGTATCAAAAGGAGTCTTTTTTCCTCAATGTAGTCGAGAGAAATACGCTGAACAACTATAAACAGAAAAGAAGCAAGTGTGTCGCTTTATAGAAATCCTGCTTTAACTTCACAATCTTGCCATCAGGCGATACAATTATGGCAGAGGGTTACAGGACTCTAATTGCCTCAACTATTCTGGATGGTATGCCATAGTGTCGGAGGATTTTGAACATGAGATCTCTGCTGATGAAATCAAACGCCTTGCGAAAATCAACAAAACAGATTGTGACCTCTTTGTTAAATTTTTCATCTCTTCCAGAATGCGGCGAATGAACAGGGCTTAAGCAGTTGTCGACCTGCCTCTTCTAAATCCATTCTGATTCTTGCAGATGGACTTGTTAGGGGCTTTCCTTTATTGCAAAAACTGATTGTAAACTTTTGCTGCAATTGGCATGATAGTTATACCTGTATAGTTTGTAGCACTTGTTAGATCACTCTTTTATCGGAACAGGGACTATTCCACCCTTCAGCCAGGCTGAAGGCGGCGAATGGCATATGAATATGTGGTTGCAAATCTCAAGGAGGAGGTCATGAAATATTAGATCTTTCCACAATAATGTTGATATGTTGTCAAGACCTGGAGATTTGTTGTTGGGAAAATCTTTGAGTGTTGTTTTGAGTTCATCGAGCGTGAATGGGTTGGTGTTTATGTCCAGTCTATTGGATGTAGAGGGAGTGGAAGACCACTGATTTGAGATAGATAGATAGATAGATAGATAGATAGATAGATAGATAGATGAAATGACAGGTAGAGAGATAGAGATATAGATGAAGAGACATTGATAGCAAGATATATGAACAGACAGACAGATAGATGGATAGATAGATAGATAAATAAACAGACATAGCTAGCTAGCTAGACTCGATAGCTAGCTATATAATTAGCCATATATATATATATATATATATATATATATATATATATATATATATATATACATAGATAGATAAAGGAACATAGATAGATAGATAGATAGATAGATAGATAGATAGATAGATAGATGAACAGAGATAGATGAACATGGATAGATAGATAGATAAACAGACATAGATATATAGATAGACAGATGAATATACATATAGATAGATAGATAGATAGATAGACAGATAAATAGATAGATAGATAGATAGATAGATAGACAGATAAATAGATAGATAGATAGATAGGAACAGACAGGCTGCGATAGCTAGCTAGGTCACTAGATAGATATTAAGTGATTTATATATATAGATATGAACCGTGATAATGAATGGAATGAGATAAATATGAATATTCTGAGATAGATAGATACTTACAGGCAACGAGAGAGAGAGAGAGAGAGAGAGAGAGAGAGAGAGAGAGAAATAGAGAAAGCAGATATGAACGGATTTATGTATAGATTAGAACACTAATACAGAAATCGATAGATAGTTAATGAACAGAGATAGATATGAACACTGTTATCAAACATATACTTTGAAAAACGTTTGCAATGTCTGCCAAAAATTTGTGCTGCAGTAATCAAGGGTGAAGCAGGATATTTTGAACAGAGCAAAATTTATTTATAAAATGCTTTTTTTCTTTTTGTTATAATAAAATTAATAATTAAAAAATTTCATGACTGACTTTTTTCAACCATTCAATTTTTGAACGGTATATATATATATATATATATATATATATATATATATATATATATATATATATATATATATATATAGATGAAAATATGGAAGGATTCATGTATTTTTCAGTTTCGAATTTATGGCGTATTTTTTACTGTTAAGAGGACAGACACGATTATCGCGCATCCATTGTCAAGTTTCTAGCGATTAAAATTATTATTACCTTGAACATGCCACAGGCGAATCAATGTACTATTGCTACGAATTCTTACAGTTCTGTATTCTGTTAGGCATATTACTAAATGTATAGCGTTGCAGTTGAAACAAACACTCCAAATATGTTTCTCACCATAAAATCTTCATCGTATTTTGTATATAAACTTTCGCTTTTAGTAGTTTATTCGAATGAGCTCGAAAGATGTCCATTCTACTCGGAGTGCGAAATTTATTCTGAAAATGGATTAACTACTGACTATTTGAGTCTCTCGGTGTGTTTGACACCGGAAGGAAGGCAGAGCTGAATCTTAAGGGAGAATAAAGAGAATGACAAACAAATAGGCAAGGTAGCAATACTGAATTAGAGATCAACAAACCATTGCCGGTTGATCCCGCCTTCTACACACGAAAGTAGGCTTTCCATTGAAAACTTGCTAAAAAACTTATACATCCATGGTTTCCGCTGTAAATCTCTAAACTTTATGCCCACAAATCAGGTTGACTTCATGGTATCCCTGCAATAGAACTGAAGAAATGCCCTTCTGAACAATCTCCTGTTCTGTCTAAATTCTACAAGAAATGCCTTTCCCCATATTGTATTCGTAATTGTTGAAAATATTCTTTTGTTGTTCCTTTCTTTAAGAAATCTTGCGAACCGCTTGATCTTTCGATCGACCTATTAGCCTTTTATCTCTTTTTGGCAACGTACTAGAGGTTCTAATCAACTCTGAACAGGTTAAGTATCTCACCATTTGGAAAAGTACTTGACGTTCTAATCATCTCTAAACAGGTTAAGTATCTCACTTTTTGCCAATGTACTAGAGGCTCTAATCAACTCTGTATTAGTTCAGCGTCCCACCTAGTAGTTTCCTCTTTTAGATAAGCAACATGGCTTTCGCTTCTCTTGGTCAACTGTTGATGTATTAACGATTATTGATGGATGAGTCTATCAAACTTTAAATAAGAATGGTGAAGTTCGCGGTGTTGCTTTGAATATCTCGAAGGTATTTTTCATGGATTGAAATGTTGTTCTTGTTCACAATTTGAAAGGTTATGATTTTTATGAACCGTTTTTTGAACGGGTTCAATCCTTCTATTCAAATCTTGAAATTCACGAGTTCTCTTGAATGGCCACTCTTCTAGATCTCTATATATTAATCTGTTTTCGGGTTGCATTATGAAAAATATATTGCATCATTCGTGATTGCATCAGAATTTCATCAGGCCCAGACACTATTGTCTCGACTTTCGATTAGTTTTCCTATGGTCAATGTCGGCGATGAACGTTACTCCAAGGAAGCGTAGGAAAATTGTAATGCTGCACGAACACAATGTCACGCCTTACCAGTGAGCAAATCAAAGTACTGGCCCAGAAACTCTCCTGATTTAAATCCAATCGAGAATCTGTGATCAGTCTGCAAGGAACGACTTTGTGGAATGGATATATGAAATACTAACATGTGCACTTGGTCATGTTTGATTGGAAAAATACGAAGAAAAAAGTAAATAATAATGGAATTATTTGTTTTGTTTCAATTAATTTGCACAAGGGCGAAGCAGCTACCTTACTTATATGATACCATCTTAGGTAAGAGGTGAAAAGAGGAAGATTGGACTAAGAATATAACTAATTGGACTGGAAAATAATTCATAGAGACTCAGGCATTGTCACGCAACCTGGACATATGAAGGGAGCTGGCCAGACCCTCAGCTGCACAGTGTCCCTAAAACAACATCGGATCGTAGAAGTGATGATGATGATGATGATGGCGTTTTATAGTTACAGATTTATTCTGTGTAAATCGCAATATTCCTGTAAATTATAAGTAACAATATATATATATATATATATATATATATATATATATATATAAGCTGGAAGCAAGATGACTGATTATACTTAGGAAATAGTAGTCGAAATTTCCAGGTCACATAACGAGGAAAGAAGGCTTGGAGAATTTGACACTGACCGGATATACTGTAGACAAAAGAGATATATAGAGAAAAACAGAGAGAAAGTAACAGCGTGGACACAGAAATCAACACTACATAATGACCTTTAGTTTCACGCCTAAAGCGATCTTAAGACCATGTGTCACTCTTCATTTACCGTACTCTACATATGAGCACTCTAAAGATTCAATTTTCCTTCAGTATCTCTCTATATTTCTGAGATGATGTATTATGTACACTATTTACATTATTCGGACTATTGTCCTCATCTTTGTCGCCATATTTATCACAACGTTTCGGCCCTTCAGTATGGTCTATATTTCTGAGATGATGTATTATGTACACTATTTACATTATTCGGACTATTGTCCTCATCTTTGTCGCCATATTTATTATAGCGTTTCGGCCCTTCACTATCTGTCTATATTTCTGAGATGATGTATTATGTAAACTATTTACATTATTCGGACTATTGTTCTCATCTTTGTCGCCATATTTATCACAACGTTTCGGCCCTTCAGTATCTGTCTATATTTCTGAGATGATGTATTATGTACACTATTTACATTATTCGGACTATTGTCCTCATCTTTGTCGCCATATTTATCACAACGTTTCGGCCCTTCAGTATCTGTCTATATTTCTGAGATGATGTATTATGTACACTATTTACATTATTCGGACTATTGTCCTCATCTTTGTCGCCATATTTATCACAACGTTTCGGCCCTTCAGTATCTGTCTATATTTCTGAGATGATGTATTATGTAAACTATTTACATTATTCGGACTATTGTCCTCATCTTTGTCGCCATATTTATCACAACGTTTCGGCCCTTCAGTATCTGTCTATATTTCTGAGATGATGTATTATGTACACTATTTACATTATTCGGACTATTGTCTTCGTCTTTGTCGCTATATTTATCACAACGTTTCGGGCGCTGTACGCTCTGGGCTTCTTCAGGATGTTGGAATGTCGAACAGAACCCTTTATTTCGCTCGCTGGGGTAGACTGTTCTAGTTCCCCAAGGACACATGGCAGTGTGGATAAAGGCGTTAGGTAGATCCAGCAACAGGACCCAAAGACTGCGAGTTCAATACATGGATAAGGCGGTGGAGAACTTGCAGAGGGAAATTCACAGGACATAACTGATAACTGACATCCATTAAACATGGCACGTGGAACTAGAACAGTCTACTTCAGTGAGCGAAATAAAGGGTTCAGTTCGACATTCGAAAAACCTGAAGAAGACCGGAGCGTACAACGGCCGAGGAGGAGGAGGAACTTGCTTTATTTAATGAAGTTTAAAACTTAACAAATGTGCCAGGCTACAAACTGGTGTATACCCACTTCTCCTGTGAATGTCTTTTGGTTTACGGGGTCGATTCCATAATAAAGCAGCTGCAATCGTTCAGTCTTTAGAAACATGTCAACTGACTACGTTTTAAATTATGAAGCAAATACATCTGCAACTTATTTTCCTGCGTATGGTGATAAATTATATCCGTGAACAAGATCTCTGATCTGTAGACTGAAGATCTTGAGTAGCATGGAACCGCTTCTTTGTTGTTCGTGTTCCCAGGTCCAACATGACCCCGGGCCCTAGCACCATAAATGGTCAAATAGGGAACCCCAAACAAAAACAAAGCACTATGAACGTATAAAAGTTGATATTTATAGTAAAATTACCAACAAGAGATTATGCCCAAAAGCTGAGTTTCATCTACCATGTATTCAATTGTGAAAGCAGAATAACATATTTTTATTACTTCAAAGCTACCCACCCCATTACATTTCGGCAGTAAATGACCCATAAGGAATTATATGCCGTTAAACAAACAAACAAAAATGCTATATCTTGTAGTTCCCATTTTTCCAATCGTTTCATCCCAGAAATGCAATAAACCCACTAAGACAAGGGGCTAATTAGTGTGAGGACATAAAAAACAAAAACAATCTTAAGGAGAGAGAAAAATAAAATAATTAAGAAGACGGAAGATAACGATTGACATTGCATTTACATTTTTGAAGTTGACCGGAAAGCAAGGAACCGGAAGTAAGTTCTACAGGTGAAAAATGTAAGAGAAAAAATAGAAGCGTTAGTATATAACTTACATCTAGACATTCCAGCCATTTAACATGTAAAACGAGGAGACCTTGCTACCAATCTAGTACTAGGATTAAATTCCTAGATTTTAGGGTACCATAGACAAATGTTCATTAAAACAATTTCCATTGATTTATTTACAGAAATAGCAGATGAAAGCTACGCTTCGGCGGGCCGTGTGAAATTGACTGAAGCTGAGATGCCAGGTCAGAACCAGTAACATTGCAAATCCTTCTTTGTATATAATCTAGAAGTTCTAAAAACATAGAAACACCAGACCAGATGTGGCAGCAATATTCAAACGATGGACGAATGGTAGACTTATAAAGATTTAAGATAGATTTTGACGAGAAAAATTCTTTAGTGAACCAACTCTCTTAGAAGCAGATTGAGAGATTGATTGAATACAATTTTTCCACTTCATGTTAACGGAAAACCTTAGCATGCGAAATCAAAACGAATACTGGAGGTTAGCATCAGCCATAGTGATGTAATATTTTTAGTGATATCCAATTGTAATTTGTAAAAACAAAATGTTTGAGCGAATTTCAAGATTTTCAATACTGATTCATTAATTAATTCATTCTTTTACGAAAACATCCTTTTCTAGGAAAACTGTATGGAAATATTTTTTTTCGGAAAGCCGTTGTCTTCTTTCTATCATAGTAGATTCTAACCTCCAAGAGAGAATATCATTTTGTATTTTCGGCCCAATGTTTTGCAATGATTATGAAAAGGTGAATTGCTATAATTGCAGCTAAGAAAATTGGTTCAGAGTGTCTCGTTAGACAATTTTATTCATCCGAATTTGTCTTGAAATTTATCATTCCTAAGTGCATTGAATATTGTTGCCACTTCTAGTCTTGTTCGTATTCTATGTATCTAGGTATTCTTGGTATAATCCTAAGAATTATCTGCAATATTATCGGTCCTGACCGGGCATCTTGGCTTCTGTCACTCTATATTTGGACTTAAGTTTTTCTTGTTTTCCCCAACGACGGCATCTTCTCTTAACCACTTATGTATGCTGATGACATCTATTCATTCCGGTCTTAATGGTAATTCTGATCGATGAGGTCAAAATCACACAATCTGTTGTTGTTGTTGTTGTTGTTAACTGGGGAAACAAATGTCTTGTCAATTTTAACTCCCCCAAAACGAAACTGTCCCCTTTTAATCGTCTCAGATGAAAATTTTGTTCACTCTGTCGTGCTAGACAATTTATCTCTAGAGAATCTATTTTACACATTTATAAGTCTCCCATTTGTCCTTGCATTGAATAATACACTCAGGTTATTCTACCAAAGATATAAAGATGGAGAATCTGTAATGTTATTGGTTCTAATCTGGCATCTCGGTTCCGGTCCCTTTCACACCGCCGTAACGTAGCTTCCCTATGATTTTCCTATAAATATTTTCATGGTAATTGTTGTGATGAATTTTCTTCTTTGGAACCTAGACTTTATGAATTTAAGCGCAGTACTCGATTGGCAGCTAGGTCTCATTACATTTGAAATGGATGGAGTTAACTGTAATAGTTTTTTTTTTATAAACAGTTTTCATTTTCTCCTGTACTTCTCGAGTGTGGAACTCTCTAACGTCTTATTGCTTTGTAGTCAACTCCAAAAATTTAAATGAAATGTCAATCGCTCTCTTCTCTTATTAATTCCTGTTCTTTTATTATTCTCTCTCCTTAGTAATGGTTTATTCTGCTATTCTCTCGAAGTGAGCATTCTCTTGCGTTTTATTGGCTGCATTGGCGTAAAATGATAAGAGAAACCATAAAGTTACATGCAAAAGAAATTATAAAGTTACATGCAATAGAAAATAAAAAGTTACATGAAAAAGAAACCATAAATTTACAGGGAAAAAATTATAGCGTTAAATGTAAAAGAAGCCATAAAGATACAAACGAAAACATAAAGTTAAATGCAAAAGAAGCCGTAACACTGCGTGCAAAAAAAATGTAGAGTTACATGGAATAGAAACCATAACGTTACAAGAATAGTAAACAATAAAGTTGCATGCAAAAGAAATCCTAAAATTACATGCCAAAGAACCCATAGCGTTACATGCAATAAACCATAAAGTTACGTACAAATGAAACGATAACGTTACATGTAGAAGACATCATACAGTTACATGCAAAAGAAACAAAAACTTGCATGCAAATAAAACATAGCGTTACATGCAAAAAGAAACTATAAAATTTACATGCAAAGGAAAAGTCAACGTTACACGCAAATGAAACAGTAACGCTGCATACAAAAGAAAACCTAACGCTACCTGCAAAATAGAACATAAAGTTACATGCAAATAAAACCATAAAATTACATGCAAAATAAAGCATAACGTTACATGCACTAGAAACCATAAGGTTACATGCAAAAGAAATCAAAAAGCTACATAGAAAAGAAACTTTAGCGTTACATGCAAAAGAAATCATAAAATTATATGCAAAATAAAGCATAACGTTACATGCAAAAGAAACCATAAGGTTACATGCAAAATTAACCATAAAGTTACATACAAAAGAGACTTTAACGTTACATGCAAAAGAAACCATGAGGTTAAAGGCAAAAGAAAACATAACTTTACATAAAAAAGAAACCATTACGTTACATGCAAAAGAAATCATAAAGTTACATGCAAAAGAAACCACAAAGTTATATACAAAAGTAAATTTAACGTTACATGCAAAAGAAACCATAACGTTAAATACAAAAGAAACCATAACGTTACATGCAAAAGAAATCATAAAGTTTCATACAAAGGAATCTCTAACGTTACGTACAAAAGAAAACATAAAGTTGCATACCAAAAAAAAAAAAAAACATAATGTTACATGCAAATCTCCGAAGCGACAAAGGAGTTTATCGAGGCAGACATGTTGACCAATGATGATCAATGTCTACTCAGATGGACTTATATTTTGTGTAGGACTTTCATTACAATATCGGATGTAATGAAAACCTAGCTAGAGAGAGTGGAAGAGGTGGACGAGTAACAGCCGCCAACTCCGCGCCTGTTTTATTTAATAAAGTTTAAAACTTAACAAATAGAACAGGTTACATTATGTTGTATACCCGCTTTTCTGGTGCTTTCTTGGGTGACGGAGTCGATTCCATCTAAAGTTGCATTCTTCTCTCGCGGTTGTCTTCTACTCTTGGGCTCGGAGATAAAATCTTGTATATCCCTCTAGTTCTGGGGGTCATTTGGGGGATGGTCTTGATTCTTGATTATGACACTGAGAACACCAAACGGTTGTGAAGCCATTGATTATTGTGCTCTTGTGTAGTGACAGGCCATGTTACTTGATAGAATTTTTTAGCCATAGTAGCTGATGTGTCTAGTGATGGTATCTCGATAAAAGCAAATATTCAATGGAATGCATCGGCCTACAAAGGAAAACAATTAGCACTCTTTTTTTTAAAAGAAGAATTTATTCACAATCTGCTGAAGGGGAGATAACGTAACATGATTTAGAGTAACTATCAGGTCATCCCATAAGTTCTGTCCGAATTTTGAATATTTAAAATAAGTGACCAAATGTTACATTTAATTACAGATTCAATCAACAATGTATTTTCCCTGATTGTCTATGACTTCCTTCCATCTATTAACAAGCATACTAATTCCATTACTGTAAAATTCTTTTGGCTTTGATTCGAAGAACTCGCAAAAGTTAGTTTTAACCTCTTCCTGTGTTACAAAAGCTGTTTCTTCCAAATGAGTCTGTAAGCTACGAAACAAATGGTAGTCTGAAGGAGCAAGATCGGGAGAATAAGGTGATGAGAAATTTTCTCCCAACCAAGTTCTTCAATCTTTTGTGACGTGATTCTTGCTGTGTGGCGTCACGCATTGTCCTGATGAAACATCACATCATTTCGATTCACTAGAGCAGGACGTTTTTCCTCAAAGCTTGGTTCAAACGCTCTAATTGCTGACAGTATATTTGAGCATTAATTGTTGCATTAGGTGGTAAGAATTCAAAGTCGATTATTCCTTGGCGATCCCACCAGATAAAAAGAAGAACCTTTTGTCCATGAAGTTCCCTTCTCGGCTGTGGCTGGGGTCCTTCCTCTTTACCAAGGCACTGTCTACGACACCTAACATTTCGATAAAAGATCCATTTTTCACCGCCAGTCACAAGTCTTTCCCAAAAAGGTGAAACAAGTTGGCGAGAATGGAGAGAAGAGCAGATGTCAACTCGGGATCTGAGGTTGTTTTCAGACAATTCATGAGGCACACATTTTCCAAGTTTAGGAACTTTTCCAAGTTGTTGAAGATGACGATGAACAGTTGTATGTTTTGAACTGAGAACCACTGCCAATTCCTCAACTGATAAAGCAGGATTTTCTTCAAGGGCTGCTTCAAGAAGCTTTTCATCAAACTCAACTGGACGTCCGGTTCGATCTTCATCTTCAAGGGTGAAATCTCCACCTCTGAATTTTGCAAACCATCTTCTGCAAGTTCTTTCATTCACACATTCCTCTGCATAAACTGAGTGAATGTTTCTAGCCGCTTCGGCTGCTGAGTTTCCTTTCTTGAACTCATAAAGCATTATGTGCCTCAAATGATTCTTGGGTACTTCCATGTTAGCAGGTTTTTAATCAAGCAAAATTTAATTTTATTGTTCTCTGAAATAAAATTTGATCAGTTTAAATGCATCTAAACATAAAAATAATGTTCAATTCCATTAGACATTATAAAATACTCTTTAAATTTCGTTCATTTTAACAGAAAGTTAAAATTCGGACAGAACTTATGAGACGACCTGATATATAATTTAGTATCCACCCACGTAATAATTTGTGGAACTAGTTAAGTAGGCAGGTCTACTTGTAGAATATACGGAAAAATATTTTGGGAAATATTTTTGTACATTTGGCTTTCATTACACTAAGGTTCTCAACCGGGAGCCATATGGACCATTGGAGTTTCTATGTAGCAGTATTGGGGTCCACACAAAAATAGAAAATTTTTCCACAGTAATATTTTTGTGGTCCAATTTTACTACGGCACGTTTCTATCAACTGCGAATTGGAATTTCTACAGTCATTTACGGCATATTAAACTACTAAAAATAGAAAAAAACAACTTTAAAACTAGCAGAAGACGAGATCAAGCAGTCCTTTTAGTCTACACGTTGTTTTGATTATAAAAGTTGAATACAAACTGAGGATATATAAAAGAATTCTATATAAAAAGGAAATTATATAAAGTTTAAAATTTATTATATAAATTGATTTAATATGTTAATAATAAATAATAATATTAATTTTAAATATTACTTTATTAAAAATTAATATAAATAAATAAATATAATAATAAACTGGACATTGTGAAAAGGAGGTGGGGGTGATCTTCGACTATCAATGATATCGATGAAATCGAATATAAAAGCATCAAACTCTGGGATTTCATTGAATAAATCTGAACTTTTTCAGTTTATTAATTACACACAAATTTTAAAATGTTTTATTAGTGTTATTTTACTAGGGTATATAAATGTTCCATAGAATTTAGTTCGTAAATACAAGTTTACTTTAAAATAATTCATATACATTTACTATTTCTATAATACAATTCCTAAGCTTATCCATTAGTAAAATATAAAATAAACATTTTTTTCATCGAAAGTTTATGGGGCTCCACAGAAAAAAAGGGTAAAGAGGATCCATGGGAAAAAAAAACAAACTTGAGAACCATTTCTTTAGACCTTTCTGAAGCCACGGTTTTCTTTCTCAGAATAGAACAATATTGTTCTTACATTAAGAAATGGACAAAGTCCGACAATTTATTAAAGACATTTTTAAGTTTAACATTCTTTTTATAGATACAAGTATTTTAGTAAATGCTCTGTTTTATAATAAGCAGTATTAAATAACATTTACCGGCCTGAATGTCCGAGAAATTTTCATAGAAAATATTCGTCTTAATGTATGACGTCATTTGTTTACATTTGATACGCCATGGGCAATTATAAATGTACGAGATTCATGGAAGATTGAAGTTTATAAGCAGTAAATTCGACCTTTCCAACCAAACGAGAGGTTAGGCACGTCAAGCTAAATGACGGTTTCGTACAGGATGCAGTTTCGAATCCTGTCAAAGGACAAATATTTTCTATGAAAATTTCTCGGACATTCAGGCCGGTAAATGTTATTTAATACTGTTTATTATAAAACAGAGCACTTACTAAAATACTTGTATCTATAAAAAGAATGTTAAACTTAAAAATGTCTTTAATATTGTTCTTCTAAATAGATTTAGAACTGACGTCCTGTTCATAATCTCGATAGAATGTCAAATCGAGTCCTGCCTTTTACAGAGTAAACTGTACTTACTTTTCTATTGACAAATATTGAATTTTTTTCTTTTACGATCGCATCAGTCCATTTAAATAGAGCATAATAATCACTGAACCTTTGTTAAGCTCACGCAAACCTTGACATCTGGTGACCTAACTTACTAGATCTAGAGTATATTCTATCTCAAGCTTGATAAATTTTATTATTTTACGTCGATATTAGTTTCATAATCCGGTAATATTGAACAAGAATATTTAACATAAGTAAGAACATCCTGCGGATCTATAGCGAAGAAAACGGCAATTTACTTCGTCAAATCAAGCGACAGCGCGTCGCGTGTATCCTACGACGGAAAATGTGGCGAAAAAGAAAATTAAAATTACTTACCAAAAAAAAAATGGGGCGGGGGCGTTATCCGCATGACATACTGAAGGCAGAATATTTAAATTAAAAAAAAAAAAAAAAAAAAGTATTTTGATATGCAAAAATTTTGCGTCCTCTCCCAGTTGTCGACGTATGGAAAAAATGCCCGGCAGATAAAACAGTTGGTTGGGACAATTCGGGTATTTTGGTTACCGCATTCGAGTGTGTTACTTTTCTGACTGGTTACGTGCATTGGGATTTGTGAGATAGTACCTGCGAATTGAGTTTTCGGCATTTCTTTCTGTCACCGATGTTCGAGTCTGAACTTAGTGATTTATTCTCTGCGTTGTGGAAGTAATCTGCAACAAATATTTCGTTTGCAATCCCAGATCGCTTACAAGATCTTAATGTGGATCTTGTGCAGTGGTACTCTCATATCATCGTTTCAATATATCCAAAGATTCGGTAAAAATACAAAAGAAAAAAAGACAATTCCATTTTAAACTGATATTCAACGATATTTACTGAGTTTT
Source organism: Acanthosepion pharaonis (assembly GCA_903632075.3). Lineage (NCBI taxonomy): Eukaryota > Metazoa > Mollusca > Cephalopoda > Sepiida > Sepiidae > Acanthosepion > Acanthosepion pharaonis. The sequence goes on from CAHIKZ030000768.1 coordinate 587,031, forward strand.
TCTGTATTCATATTTATTTGTTTTTGCACAATTATTCTGTTTTTCCTTACCAAAGTCTATATTTATAAACATTTCTGTTCACATTTATTTTATGTCGTAAAACAACTTCATAGCCCAAGAAAATTGACTAGTTCTTTTATAGTTTTCCACAGTTATCAAACATTCGGTTATTCGTGTTTATTTATTTCCTACACTTTTGTAATTTGCCAAGCATTACAGAGTTTTTTGTTTGTCTAACATTATATATATATATATATATATATATATATATATATATATATATATATAGAGAGAGAGAGATAGATAGATATCGTTATATATAGTGCTCAGTATTAAAAGTAGAGCGTTAATAACTTTATATAAAAAGATTACTTAACTTTAATAACAATTTTTCGTTTTCCCCGACTTCGAAGTTTCATGGTGATGACTATTCTTTATGGGGTTCTGTTTTTTAAATGTAATTTCGAATTTTTTTTTCAATTTATTCCACGTCTTTTTCAATCCCTTTTAAACACGGTTGCATTCATGAATTTAACGTTCTTTTATACGCACACGTTCATGAATTTTTGGTTTTGTTTACGTTTTCGTTTTTTCAGTTGTAGATTATTCTTTCAGATGTAAATTCTTCAAAATTAAATTTATTTACTTTCTAAATTTTTTATGGTTTTTATTGAAACTGTTATTATAGATTAAATTGTAATATTAGTTAATTTGTATTATTAATTAAATTATAATATTTTATGTTGTATTTGTATTAGTAATTAAAATAAAATATTTTATTTGATTTACTATGTTATATTATTATTAAAGTAACAAATTAAATATTTGTTGATATGTCGGCATCGACCCATTATCTCATTCTTCTTGTTTAATAATGTAATTTGATTATCAAATTTATATATATATATATATATATATATATATATATATATATATATATATATATATATATCCGATGCAATGGGAACGAAATTAATATAGAAATTCAAATGTTCACAACATTAATCCAAAAGAGGTCTCGAAACCGATAGTAGAGTGATAATTATTTATTATAATTTTATCATATAGACAAAAAAAGTTTACTCACTACAAAGATGCAACTTCGTTTCGGTGCATTTAAACTGCACATCGACGGGTGAGAACCGAAAATAATTTTAAACAATTCTGCTTGTAGGAAAGCCGTATGGGAAACGTCACTTCCTTTTTTTCCATTTGTTTGAGAAAAAAATAAATAAAGCAAAAAGGTGACGGAGTGAAACAGTAGTGCTTGTTGGTAGCAGTTAGGGGAAGAATGGATGGTATGTTGAATGTTGGCTGGTCTGGGAAGATTCCTTGCCGATAGCCACGGTCAAATGTTTAGGTAAAACCTAGGTAGTTTTATATATATATATATATATATATATATATATATATATATATATATATATATATGAAGAAATATGGTATTAATGTGTGTTATATTTATGTGATAAAGTGCTCAGTATTAGAGATGGAGCGTATGTAAATATAAAAGTAAAGGTTGAAGTCAACTCTTGTGTCTCTGTGTGTATGTGTGTGTAACGGCAGGTGCACGCTTTTGTGTCTGCGTGGCTTTAAATATCGAATTTTCTGTACGTACGTGTGAGCAAAATCGTATGAAACATTGTGAGAGATTTACATTTTGAGGAGAGCACTTTATTGATTTTGCAGATGTGCCTGTGTGTATTCAAGTAACCTTATGGAGTTTGTATATAGTGCGCTACGGTGTGTTCTTCAGTCCTATGCGACATGTTGATCTCTGCAAACCAAACAGTCTCCCCGAAGAGATATGTCATATTTCTAATTAATCTTATGACTGAAAAAGAGAGAAAAATAGAAAAACAGGTGCGAGCAAAATATTTAACACTTTTTTTTAATATGCCGCTTTTGTCAAAGCAGAAGTTTTTTGGCAGACAAAAGGGGTAAGCCTATTAAATCTGGATATTTAAATCTAATTTCTAAATATTCTTATTTCAAATAAGTAAAGGTTTTGTTATTAATCCTCAGATGTACGAAAACTCTTTTTGTTACGATGTAAGGTCCCTACACTTTCATTCGTATATGGCTATTTCAAAATTGCTTATTGCCATCGGTTATTGACGGCAAGAAGTCTCCTGAGAACAGTATGAGATAAAAACATGTACTGAGGCTCTTTACTGTTAAAAGTTGAAAAGTGATTGCGTCTTCCGTGCAAAATGGGTTGCTTCGTTTTACCGCACTATAAAGACAAACTTGTAATCTTATAAAGCTATTTAAGAGTATTTGAGGAAGAAAAAACATTAGCTTAGCGGCTTAAGACAAAGTGCAGAGAGAGCAAAATACAGAGAGCTGTATAACATTAATATTGACAGTTTTCATAAATAATTTGGGTTCATTGATTGACATTGATGGCTTAAGTTGTTTGTACTTTCACCCGAACATTCGAATCGATATTTCACGGTTCGTAAACACATGAGGAAATAAACTATCAAAAGAAATCATGAATACTTTCTAATTTTGCTTATCGTGTGATTGTATGTATCGTAGTAAGAATTTTCTTTCGTGTCTACATTTAAAAAGAGAGCTCGGCTCTTTTATTCAGGAGTTTATGTTGTTCGGGAAAGGTGAAATGTCAGCGAGTCATAAATAATTTCCGTTTTTGTTCATCAACTTTATTCTACAGAAATACACTTACGTTTTATTCCAGTATATGTTCGTCCAATGACTTGCTGCCATTTATTAGGCAGCTCTTCGATGCCGTTTGAATAAAATTCCACAGGTTTAGATATGAAAAGGCTTTCCTGTAAATCTTGAATTTGGTTTTAAAATAAACGAATGTTTCCCCATCAAAGCGGATTCCTGGGTTTGATGATTAACTATATCTGGCAGCAAGGTCTCTGAACGGGTTATTGAAGATTTTGAGGAACATGGGACAACTTTTCCGGAGTTATTTGTTCTGTATACCCTCTTGGGTTGTCATGGAAAAAAAAACATGTTTCTTTTAATCCACTACATACGTCGACATTGCATTCAAAATTTAATGAATGTCGTTGTAATTTCTATTTATTATTATCTGCTATGTATGATTATTAGTAAGAATGAAAGATTTCTTTTTAATAATTGGTTCCTCAAAATGCGAATTACTTCTGAATCAACTCAATAAAAATCTGCTTGAATTCCAAATAGAAAAAAAAATCAGCTAGATTTCATACTCGAGTTGATAAAGCAGCAAGCTATTTAATTTAATGAAATAAATTTGAGAGTTGATAAAAATACGTGTTTGCAGAGGTAACAGCTTTTGAGAAGTTTGAAGAATACAGTAGAATCCCTCATATACGGAATCCCTTATATCACATGACATAATTTATTTCTTATTTTTCTTTAAATCAGTTTCGTTATATTTCCCCCACCATTAGCTTATTTTGTTTACTATTGTCAGGAATTCTACTGTACTAAGATCCTTGTTGTCAAAACGCCACCAAAATTTTAAGACATAAAAAACCAACCTAAAATATTTGCCACACAAAAGTTATGATTTCTCTATTTTGAGGAAAATTCAATAAAGATTTGGTAACTGGTAACGGGAGCAAATGAACAAGCACTCGGAAGACCCCTAACCCTCCCAAAAAGAGTTGAAAATGACATTAGAAAAGAAAGAATCATCATGCAACAGCGATTAAAAATCCTTGTTACATTATTTGTTTTGCATACGTGGCATACTTAATGAATTTTCATTAACATTACATAATTTATTTCTTTTTTTCTTAAAATCTGTTTCATTACATTTCACTCGCAATTAGCTTATTTTGTTTACTATAAAACATTGTAAATAAATGATAAATCTGATTTCATTTTTTTATTTTAATTTAAATATAACCCCTCATATCCGGAAATGTAACCAATTCCTCATATCCGGAATGCCTTCTTAGTCCGATTGTCAGGGATTGTACTGTAATTTGAAATTTAAACAGTTTGAATAAATATAAAAGGTTAATCTCTTAAAATATTTATCAAGAAACAATGTTTCAGCGGTCTTTTTTCTTTTATGAAAATGATATAGAAATAAATTGCAGAACATTTTTGATTAAATTATCGACTTTGTGCAGGAGGCGTTAGCGAATTAAATGTATTTAACTTAACGACATAAGATATGCATATGGCGCCATGTTGGTGGCAGACACAGAAAAATAAACTCTATAGTATTTCTTAGAAAAAACTATTAAAGGAAAGTGTGAAGAAGTAACTATCTATCTTAAGAAAACAGAATGAAAGGTCGTTAGCAGGTGGAAGATCCCAAGATGCGGGCCATGAATTAGAGATGACAGAATACAGGAATTACAGAATTTTAATTATCTGGGAAATATTATAACAGACGAAGGAAAATATGACACTGAAATCCGAAGACGAATTAGGAAGGCGAAAGATGACTTCCAATAATCTATTATCAAAGTTTTCTAACAGCTTTTTTCATTTATTTTCACTCTTCTGTCAAATTCATCTCATGCTAATTCTGGGAGTGGCTTCACACATTTTAACTGTAGTGTATATTGTGAGCCATTCTCTGCATTGAAACATTTCTGGCATCTCTGTTAAAAAACAAAACAAAATATCAACAGAAAAACACGAGTCATGTTCTTAAGGAGGCTCATCAAACCGAGACTTTCATATGGGTGTCAGTCATGGCAAAAAACTATTTCAGAAATATCTAAAGTATCAGCTGTATACAAACGCTTTTTCAAATCAATGGCTAAAATGAAGTGAATACATCCTGTAGGTCTTAGCCAGGACAAGCCTTCTTAGAACGATGCCGACAGGTGTAACAGAATCAGAAAAACAAATAAATATTCTAAATGTAAACAAAAGCACAGAAATTTCAGCAACAGGAAACAACTAAAATGGATAGCACATGTAAGATGACATCCAAAAGCTAAGCAAAGTATTACGAAATAGGAAAAATTTAAACAGAAACACAGAAAATCGTGCTGAATTGCTATGTAATATCAATCCTCCTATATTGCAGTGAATGCTAAATAATTTCCTCACTCATGACGAAGCGACTTGCGGTAGCGAAGATATGGTTCTACAGAAGGATACTGAGAATTCCATGTACGATTATGTGGCAACGGGGATGTTTTAAATTAAATGGAAGCAAAAAGGATACTTATGCATAAAAAAAAATTCCAGTATAAACTTCAGGGGATACATAATGTGAAAATAAAAGCTTAGAGAATTAGACCCTCACAGGACTTATTGAAGGCAAAACGAACAAGTAAAAAATAAAGAGCAACCTACTTTACGAGATCGTGTAAATGGCTGGCAGATAGAGGCGGAGAGGTATAGTAAAAAGACAAATATTATTTGGAGTTACGAAGAATAGGATGTTGTGGAGAGTCGTCCTGAAGGGAGATGGTTCCTAAATCTTTTCAGTAGTCTTGTAATGGCTCTAGGTACAATTTTGATGTCAGCAGTAAAATATGAATAACATTTCAGTGACATGAATTGCTGCAGGTCAGCACAAGATTTCAAACTTATCTCAACTGTTCTATCTAGTATTTCTATTATATGGGAATTCCTATGTCAAAATTTATCCCCGAAGGATATAAGAGGACATGGCTTCTTACTGGCAGAAGACATGCAGAAGAATCGCTTCGTAGATAAGTGTTAGAGAAAAAAAAATGAGATTATATGCAATTACGGAACCTCTTGTACTGGCATCAATTTTGTTTGTTGATTTTGTTTAGCTGCATATCAACACGTCTATGTGTCATTTAATGTCAAAATCTAAAAATTTTGAATACAATTTTATAACTTTAACTAAATATATTTTGAACGCAATTTCAACTACAGATAAAATTTATTGTTGGTCATTTTGCATCAAAATGTATTGTTTGTCATTTTGTATGAAAATGTTTCGTGGGTAACTCTGCTTTAAAAATGGATTGTTGGTAATTTTACAATAAAATATATATTTTTATAATTTCATAGTGTTTTGTTTTTGTTTGGGGGTGGGTACAACTATGAGTCTATAGCAAGGGTCCTAACAAGTTCTACAAACCCGGGGCAATGTGGAACTGGGAACTATTGGCATCTGGTATATAATTCAATGAAATAATTTCTCTGTTCATTAGTAAATAAATAGAAATTTCACGAATGTATAGAGTAACGAGTTGCTCTTAGGATTTTTCAGTTTGGATACGTGATTTCGTTTCACAAATAAGTGACAATAAGAAACACTACTTGCAGAAAAAAAGGAATTAAGCAGAAAAGTCGGGTACAGGGTAAGTACTGCGTTCTTTCCTTAATAATTATCATCTTCAAAATATTGAGTCCGACTATCAAGAAGCACGTCGTTTGTTTTTGTTTTTTGTCTATCAGATTTCTTACGGCGGCATTTTTAAATTATTTCTTAATACTTTCTTTTAAATATTGAATTAATTTCAAACAGAACCAATTCCTTATAGATGCCTTGTACTAAATTGCAAAGGGAATTATAAAAACGGCCCTAAAGTACGTGGAATTATCTTTCCCTAAAGATAAAAAATTATCCGATGTTTGGATTCGTACAATCAGTAGAGATCGTTGTTTTTTTGGGGGGTTTTTTTTTCACCTGCTAAATTCAGCAGAGTGAGTATTTTTTTTTTTTAATTAAAAAAAAATAAGTAAATTTTATTGAAACTTTAATGGCAAAATTAATTACCATGTCTTTGGGATTCATAACATAAAGTTAATAAGACATTTTTTACGAATTGGTCAAACCCAAACTCAAACAAAAAGATTCTACCGATTGAATAGAATTTTATTATAAACAATTGTCTTGTAAATGGAATTTTTAAAGCATTCTGAATGTAAAAATAAAGAAAAAAGTGTCAAAAACAATAAGAAACACTATCTGCTAAAAAAAGTGAAGTTTTGTTGAAATTGGTTGAAAAATGTAGAAAATCCCATATATAAACGAACACACACACAAAAAAAAAACAACCTGGGATTATAATAAGTATAACACGATATGAGTTGTCCCCCTTTCATTCTCGCGATTAATCATGTTTTTAAATTGATTTTGTGCAAAAAAAATTGTGTTTTTCCAATTTTTGACGCTGTTAGAACCACTGCAAGGTAATTTTACGTAGTCCTGTGAAGTTTTGTTGAAATCGATTGAAAAACGTAGGAAATCCGATCCAATATATAAACTTACACACACACACACACACACACACACACACACACACACACACACTCACACACACACACACAATCTGCGTTTTATAATAAGTAAGATATAGACAGATATGGTCTATTTAAAGGAGATCACTTTTCGGATTTAATAATAGACTGGTTTAGCAGGCTTCTCAGTTCAAATATACTGAGTAGCTTTGCTAATAGTGAAAACAGTATAGTATTTGATGTCCTATTGAAATGTACTTAATTTTGCTGTGTAAAGGATATGTGTAATAGTGCTTCTTGAATTGTGAGTACTAAGTTTGAATTAAGTTTTAAACATTAATTAGTGATATTTTGGCAAATAGAATGTTGCGCACCATTCGAAATTAGCGAATATACACCTGTGTGCAAGTTAATTGAAACAACTGCTTTAGTTTCCTTTTCTTTTATCATACGGCTCAGATTTAGAGTCGCTGGAGTGATATGGTGTAATCGATTTCTACTTTTTCCTCAGAGTAGGTAATTTGCAGTGATGTGCAGTAATATGCATCTATTTTCGGGTTGTATGATGGAATTTGTTTGGCCTTAAAAAATATTGCATCATCCGTGATTGCATCAGATTCTTATCATACCCAGACACTTTTGTCTCGACTGTCGATTACTTGTCTTATTGCTGTTGTCTGCGATGGACGTTACTACAAGGAAGTATATGAAAATTTGTAACGCTGCACAAATACACTGACAAGCCTTACCAGTGAGCAAATCAAAGTACTATAGACTGGGCCAGAAACTCTCCTGATTTAAATCCAATCCAGAATCTGTGGTCAATCTGCAATGAACGACTTCGTGGAATGGACCTACGAAGTACTAATATGTGCACTGGGTCATATTTAACTGGAACAATATGACAAAAATAAATAATAACGGAATTATTCGTTTTGTTTTAATTAATTTTTCCAAGGGTGTATAACAGCTTGAGGAACTTTCAAACCACGCATGCGCACAATAAGATCTGAAAGTAGACACAATGAGGAACTAGGCAACGCCAGTGCACATTGTAGTCAAGAAAACTTTCAAAAGATTTATCTGTTTGTTTAACGGCATAGCAACTTTTCATGGGTCATTTAATGGCTAAATTTAATTTTTTGGGAGCTTTGAAATAACAAAAATATGATATAAATTATTCTGTTTTCACAACTTAATACATGGTAGATGATACTCGGCTTTTGTGCTTATACATGTTTGTTGGACATAATTACAAGAAGCGATGATATGTTCGTTTTATGTTGTAGTTTTGTTGAAGTTATATTTTGGAATACAGTTTGATTTCTTTAAGAAAGTTTCTTTTATTTTATAGTAATATCCACCCTGTAAAACTCCGGGGACCGCTCGAGGTAAAGGGTTATTTTCACAGGCAAGTTTAGATTGTAGTGATCAGGAAAACATCCTCTTGGTAGTCGGTTCTACAGAGCAGTGGTTCGCTGGAAGAAGCTGTCCGAGTGGAACTTACTTCTCACCAAAGGAATGTCGGTGGTTTGCAACTATGTAAATAGCATGGCGTGTTCTTACCGCAAAGGTTTGTATTGGCGAAACCAGAGAATGCAGTTTGTTTCCATGGAAGGAGCCATATTGTAGGATATTATATGGACCAATATCATGAAAATTCTTTCATGTTGGTTGTTTAGTTGATTTTGTTTGGTGGCATATCAACATCTCTATGGGTTATTGTTGGGGCGCACCCACCTTCTAACTAGAAATGGACTGGTCCCTCTTATATAAGTCAGCTCTAGAGAGAGAACAGGAGAGCGTCAGCGACAGCAGTCCAGATAAGCTTACCCGGTACATACCGTTGGACTATAGACTTTGGATATTGTTTCGTACTAACCAACCTTCGTTCTACTAATCACTCTATTGTTAATTGCTTTTACAAATATACCAGTATTTCCCCTACAACTGTGTTTGTCTTGATTCGTACACCCACACGCGGGAAAACTCTCAACATCTCAGTTATGTAATGCTGAAATGTTAATGCAATTGCATGCCTTCAAGACAAATATTTTGCATATAATTTTATACTTCTAGGATAAAGATATTTTTAGATATTAGTTCATATGATAATAAAATGTATTGTTAAGAATTTTACTATAAAAATGTATTTTATATTTTTTTAGTGTTCCATTGATTGTCATTTTGCTATAAAAATATATTGTTGGTAAATTTATTAAAAAATGTATCGTTGATTTTTGTTTGAGTGTTCACCATTTACCCATAGATGGGACCCTAATTAGTGCTAACAACCCAGGTTAAGGTAGTCATAAGATTAACAACAATTAAGAAGTGGTTCCAGGCTCCTGAAAACCTCCAATCACCTGATCAGAGGCCGTGCTTCCGGGTGTAGTTTATCGTCATACCAAGGAATCATAGTGAGAAGACGAATATCTACAAGATTGCTCTATTAGATATATGTTTGTTCCAGAAATTGAAATTGTCGTTGAAAATTGAAAACTTTTCATCCGAACCCATAATTTAGGCAACTCTAAATCAAGAATGAAATGTTAAAAGTGGATCAACGCTATAAAAATTGTATACAACTAAATTGGGAAAAAATAAAAGAGAAAAAAAATGCATTTTCATAGAATTTTCCGTATTCTTTTTCTAAAAAAATGTTTTATAATATTAGACATCTTACTTCTCAATTAGACTTCGTCATATTGAAGAGAAATATATTTAATTCATTTTCATTGAATTAATTTGTTTTTACAGATTATTTAACCCTTACAGATTATTTAAAGCCAGAAAATATTCTTCGATTGTAAGTGTTACTGGGAGATAATAATGATTTTTCTAATATAAATCCTGCTAATTAACCCATAGATAGGGGAGAAGTATTGGATTCATACCTTTCCTGAAGGTATTTACGCGTAAGTGAATATAATAAAACCGACTGAAATTTGAACTCAGCCCTCCAATTTTCAAATCCGAGACGTTATGGATTACACCACTCACATATCCAAGCTTATAGCACCTGATATTCCAAAATGGTTACCTATCTAGGTACTAACCAGGATTGACGTTGCTTCACTTTCATGTTGTAAGAAAACCGGTGTGTTAACGTCATACTGCCGCAAACCGATTCAATTTTATATTAGTTTCAATATTCTATGTGGTCAAAAAGATGTTTTATAGGTTTGGAGACCTTACTTATCAATCAGACTTCATCATTTTAAAGATAGAAATATTTACTACATTTTTAATGTTTTTGGGGGTCTAAAGCTTTTTATAGGAGTGGAAACCATAATTAAAAATCAACCCTAGGAATAAATTCTGTTCATTTTGATACCAGTTTCGTTATTCTAGCTCGACTAAAACCTTTTTTATAGGATTGAAGACCTTACCTATCAATCAACCCTCGAATATTTGAAAGAAGAAGAAACTGAGTTCATTTTGATATCAGCTTCGTTATTTTAGCTGGTCTAAAACCTGTTTTTTGCGATTGGTGTTCTTACATGAAATGATGCCTCGTACTTTTCAAAAGAATTACTGCTTCATCATTTTTATACCAGTCTCATTATTCTGGATGGCCTAAAGTTTGTTGTGGAAGAAATATTTCCTTTTTTTAAGGAGAGGAGGTGATTTGTAACAGTAGAAAAATATCATCTTATAGTAAAAAGGAAATGTTCTTTGATTTTTCTTGGCGCGCTATTCTTTCAATAATAAGGGGTGTTCTAATAACATGGACCGATTTTAAATGTGAATTTTTAAGCGTCTAATGATTTTTTTCTTTTTTCTTTCAGATTTGGCGGACATTTAGGCGATGTTACTTTTCACATATAATTGTCATGACTTAAATAACATTATCCAGTTGAGAAATATATAAATTTTCACTAATAAAACTGATTTATTTACTGCGGACTTTGATCCGTCTTAATGAAACACCCTTATATATAATCCGGCCTAATGAAACACTCTTTAAAAATTCAACAAAGAAAAGGGTTCAGAGATTTTAAAAGTGTTATTGTAACAAAGAAAGGAGACATACATATTAATCCATATGATACTTGCAGTAACAACAAAAATATACAGACAATTTACTCACATTTAATATTCTGCTTAAAAGCCTTTTTTTAAACAGACATCATAAATTTTTAAACAGGCAGCATACATTTTCTAGAACATATTTTTCCCCTTAAAAAGTTGGGAACGTTTTTTTCTTTTTCATTCATTGATTTTATAAAATTGTTTCTTTTCTCCTGTCTTCTTAATTGTATAAATTTGCTTTTCTTATACCGCAAAGGAACGTTTAATTAAACAATTTCTAACCTCGGCTTGAAATATTTAATTCTATCTGAAATTACTGAGTTAATACTATCATTGAAAAGATTAAACAAAAGAATAAAATTATCAAAATCGAATGATTTTGGTATTTTGTAATGTTAGCTTTCTGGGATAACAAATCAATTTTACAACAACTTTTCCCATCTAACGAACAACTTTATCTCCTCCAGTAGTCAGGTTTATACAACAGGGATCGGTAACCTACGGCATGCGTGCCATACGTGGCACGCAAAGCAAATTCCAATGGCACGCAACCGCAAACGACGTCACGAAATCCGAACCAATAACTACTACAATGCAAAGAAGACATTTAAGTGTTTCAATTTTAATAGATTCTAAAGTATATATACTATATATTACTATCTAAAATATATTGTAGAACAGACATATTGATCTTGACTTGTATAAAAATACGTATGTTGTTGGCACACTGAATGATTTTAAAACCCTAAATCCGCACATAGTAAAAGGTTGCCGAACTCTGCTCTAAAGTATAAAGCCAAGCATTTAAAAAAAATATGTGACAATATGAAACAGAAGCATTATTGTCATTGAACGTTCTAAAAATTGATTTGCTTAATTTCTTTTTTATTATTTGTGAATAGGGCTTTAAAAACGTTTTATGTTTAGACGGTAGTCATAAAACAAGACCCAGATAAAATCATTTAGGCCTCACTTCGTGTGTATCCTAGACCTGGGGTCGGCAAACTACGCCAAGCAATTTCCAATGGCACGCAGCCGGAAATGACATCACGAAGTTCGAACCAATAACTACCACAACGCAAAGAAGATATTTAGCTGTTTCAATTTTAATATATACTAAAGTATATATACTATATATTACTATATAAAATATATTGTAGAACAGACATATTGATCTTGACTTCAATTTTAATATATACTAAAGTATATATGCTATATATTTACTATATTGACCTTGACTTGTTTAAAAATACGTATGCTGTTGGCACACTGAATGTTTTTAAAACCCTAAATCAGCATATCGTTAGCCGACCCCTGCTTCAGAATAATTTGGAAATTAATCACTTTACCTATAAGCCACAAATAAAATAATTTGATGTCCTTTACAAATATGTTTAACTTCCATAAACAATCTCATAAGTTAAAAGAAATAACTTTTCGCAAGTTATATTACATATAAATCTCTTTCCTTATAAGCCACACTTGAACAATTTGGTGCACTTTAAAAACAATTTATAGAGGTTACAATTTCTCGGAGCCTAAGCGAGACTTAATAGTGTAACGACTAGGACTGAGTTATAAATGTTGCGACGAAGGATCGAAATAGGCAAAAGTACTTTTAGCTTCGGCTACAATGACAACAGTGACGACAAGAAATTAGAAAAACGTTGGTTTATTTTTTTTTTGGTGTGTGTAAAAAAGAAATAAAAAAGAGAAAGCAGAAAAAATACAGATGTTCTTTGAATATGGAAGAATTATTAGCCCACGTGGTAAAAATGCAACAATGCCAACAGCAAAAACGGCAGTTGTTAAAACTCCAGAAAGAACAACAAAATTTACCTGAAATAATACGGAAGAAAACGGAAAATTCGCCATGTTCTTTCACTTGCGATGCGATGGCAAATGCAATAACTGAATTCACATACAATTCAGATGATGGATTTAAATTTTCTGCTTATTTTAGAAGATACGAGGCAATGTTTGAAAAAAATGCAGCGACTGGGAGGACGAGAACCCCCCCACCCCCAAAAAAAAATATAATCCAAAGACTTAAGTTCAGGAAGTTAGCACCCGCAGAGCATGAAAAATACTGTAATTTTGTACTACTGTAAAATCCAGAAATTTGCTTTGAAAAAAACAACAAAAAAAAAAAAAACAGTAAATATTCAGAATAAAATTTTTATGGAGAAAAGTTCCATACTTGTTGGAAGTGTAAGAATCCGACGCAAAAAGAAAACGAAAATTTTGTCACATATGCTGGAATCGTTAACAAGGAGTGTGGGAGATTCTAATTACACGAATTGACTCCGTATATATTTAAAGGTTTAGTTTTTGTTCAAGGGTTAACGGCGAAAAAGACGCAGATATATGTCCTAGAATTCTAACGAAATATGAACAGAATAGGAAAAAAGAACTAGCACTTCAAGAAGTATCGGACGAATATCAGAGAAAACTAAATCTGAGACGCAATACGGAAAAATTGATGAAAAAGAATGCGCATATTTACATGCTAAAGAAAATTCTGGTAAAAGAAAACTAAATCCATGTTTCAGATGTAAAAGATTATATCTCAGAGATCACTGTACTTTTTAGAATTCAAGCGGCTACAAGTGTGGCAAAAAGGGTATAAAATGTCACACTGTAAAACTAATGCAAGGAAAAGTTATCACATAAAAAAATTCGTACACAGCTTTGCGACGGAAAAATAATTACAGGAAACAAAAGAAAATTTGTGCAAAACTTGGATGGCAACTGGTCTACCGCAGAAAGAAATGACATCCCACTGTGAATCACGCATGGAACATAAAATTCAGGTTAACCCTTCAAAAAATGTTCTCTAGAAAATAACTCTGCGTCTTATATGTGAAACTTGGTCCTTCTGAAGGCTAACTTTCTCCCTAACACAGACAACCAGAGGTTATAAATTAACCTCAAAAGATCATTTCTAGAAACATATGATTTAATCAGACGAAATTATTATTGTTTTATTTCCTTTGATTTCTTTCCGGATCCTGGCAAGATCGGAAATGGCATCATGACATTTTCCACTGAGTAATTAAAAAAAAAAACAAAAAAAAAACACATATTTTACATAGATAATGCCCTTCGTAAGTTGTGGGCTGTACTCGTGAGAACAATTTTTTGTATTTCCTTAAGACATGGGCTTCCAGGAATCTCTTCAGTGAGTATATTGGAATATTTCCAATCAATCAGAGAGCTCCAACTACAACAGGAATTGTTGATGTTCTCATGTGCGATACTTTTGAGATTTCGATTTCAAGATCCTTGTATTTTAATAGCTTTTTGAAAATCTAAAATATGGAAAAGGCATGTGATATTTGCATAATACAGTGTAACCCGGATATAAGAGACCCGGATATAAGAGAAACCCGGATATAAGAGAGATTTTCTCTGGTCCCAAATTAGAGCCTGTGTTAATGTATATAAAGCAGACGAAACCCGGATATAAGAGAAACCCGGATATAAGATACTTCTCCGGTCCCGACAACTCTCTTATATGCGAGTTACACTGTATATTTATCCAGAATTAAAACGTTTTAAGAGAGATTTCTTTCTGTGATTACAAGCTAACATAAGATCATTTCGTTTATTAAGTAAATTTCGGTCATTAATATTTTTGGGGATTCATTTTTTTTCCATCAAACACAGTTTACATTGGAAAATAGTGTAATTTTGGCGACGAAAATCTGATTTATTACCAGTGTATAGTCATCTGTTTTAATATGACAGACAAATTTTGAGAGTGTCGTGGTATTTGCATATTGCTTATTGTTAACAGTTATTTTATTATGGTAAAATCTTGTTTTCCAGTTGTTGGTTGGGGAACCAATATAAGATTTTATCTTGATTTTATGTTTAATGCTCGCCTTATAGAAGACGACTTTATATTTACATTTATGGTTCATCGAACAGTTAATGCCTTTTCGACAAGTAAATTTTTTTTCTATGTTAATATTACTATTGGGGTTGCTTAAGTATTTGTTTAAAATTTCGTTATTATACTGTTGTATATGTTGCTTGAGGTTTCTTGTGCAGCTGTAACTAATCTTAATATTGTTCTTTATGAAGATGTTGTTGAGTAAAGGGTTATGATTGAAATGTTTGTGGATTAAATTTAGGAAAATCCTACCGATGTTGGTTTTGACATTACTGTTAAAAGTTTGGTTGAACCAAATTATGTTTTGTTTTTCTCTTCTTACGTTTATTATTGGCGTTCTTACTAATGTTTGAAATATATACTAGATTAACTTTGTGTTTATTTTTATTTATTGGATCTACACATTTAGTTTTATATTTGTCAAAAATAATTTTATTTAAGTTATTTAGAATTCCAGGTGGATGGTTGAATTCTTTGCTAATGTATATATGGTTATAAAGCTCTTTAGTATAAGGCATGTAGACTCCTCTGGATAGATCGAAGGTACTGTCCAGAAAGTTGATCACTTTGGCGTCGGTATCAGTGGGGGTATTAAGTTGTTTCCTAAATCGATCTGTTTCTTGTGGATTGGTGTTACGTAGGAGGATAACTCTGTCGTCTCTATACAAATCAGTGTTCTTACTATCGAAATTGTATCTAAGTCTCTACAGTAACAGAATCCCAACTAGTTTAAAGCTTCTGCGGAATAGAACGGTTCCATCACTATAGGGAAGATTGTATTGTTTTTTTTTTTTTGGTTCCCAGAGTACCATCGTGATATAGAATGTGTTTCTGGACTTCCTGAATGATGTTGATTTCCTGGTCGGTGATAATCCAATAATTCTTGGCCAGGGTTATAGCAAACTGTTAATACAGGTCCTCCGTGATTGATTGGTAGAAGTTGGCGACGTCAAATTGCATGAAGGTGTACTCGCTTTTAGTTTTTATATTAGAAAACCAATTGATATCATCTTTAGTATTATTCCATTGGTTGATCCCTGTGGAATTCCCAGTGTAGTTGCAGGTTCGCTTTAGTGTAACCTTGCTTTGTCTATATTAATCTTGGAATGGCTGAGTAATCGGAAATGCAGGTTGTAGCGAAATTATCTTTATGGTCCTTAGCGGTAATAAAAGCCTGTTGCTTATGAAGCTTATTCACCCTGTCGTTGATCTTAAGTTTAGTGGCTGTATATTTTATACATAATTGTACATATTTTCCCAATAGCTGTTCGGTTTGTGTAAGGTATTTTCGTGTATGAAGGCGCGAACGGTGACGGATACATTCTTATGAGTATATTTGTTACGAATGAATGGGTTGTGAATCAGATTAGATAGGTATAAGATAGCTAATGATGACCGACCTTGACCAGTTTTCGCGGTTTTTCACTAAAAAACAGTCATTTAGAAATAAAAATAAAGTATTGTTGAGCTCATCATGATGTAAGTAACCTATATACCGAGTTTGAACAAAATCGGAGGAAAAAAGTTGAATTTATCGATATTTGATCGGTTTTATCGATCATTGATTTTTTAAAAAGTATCGATTTTTTACGCTGAGACCCTATCACTTACATTGTACAATGCGTGTCGCAAGTTTAGTCAGGATCAGTTGGATGGATCTCGAGTGAAATGGTATCACACAGACACACACATAGACACACAGACAGCCTCTGTTTTATACATAGAGATTCTGTCCACCTCATCGTCCGTGGTCCATTAAGAAATTAGCATAAAACAGAATTGTTTTTATATCTGTTCACCCCAAGCAAGGTGCTAAAGGTACTAAGACACGAGACATATTGTACATATTGGATTTTTAAATCATCAGGTGTTTTCCCCAGTAGATGCCCGGTGTGTGTGAGGTATTTTGGTGTATGAAGAAGCGAATGCTGACGGGTAATTTTTTTTATGGTGAATGAGTATATTGTAAGGAATGAATGGGTTGTGAATCCGATTACCTAGTTATAAGATAACGAGTGATGATTAACCTTTGGCCAGTCTTCCCTTTTTCGGCCTCGTGCTACAATTACTGTATCAGTAATAAATTTTAGACAAGCAACATTTGTAAAGACTTAATCATGTCTATCAAGATAGCCAGCTTCAATGCAAATGGCTTAAGGTATCGAGGTAAAGTTGTCTGCCGGCTCGTGACCTCTTGTCGTTCGGTGTGGATGTCGCCGTGATCCAGGTGACATACTTTGTTTGAAATGCTGATGTTTGTGTACTGTGTAACAACAATGTCATCTGCAGCATGAAGTGTCCGACTGACCAGAAGTGTCTCTTTGCTGGTCAAGCGCATCATGGATGCTATGGTGGACCTTGTCCACGTCAATGCAGGCGCCTGTTCATCGTGGCCGATATTGCTGGGAAAGGTGTTTCGTTCCGGATCGTTTCAGTTTATGCACCCAACGACCAGGAGAAGTGCGTCTCGTTTTTTCATCAGCTTCGAAGATTCCTGATAGATTCGTCGCGCCTAGTCTTAGTAGGGGACTGGAATGCTGTCCTAGACCTCAGGTTAGACAGGGGCACAGAAATCTAACGCGAGGTCGGGCGATCATAGCTTGGTTGATCTCTAGGGACCCCTCCCCCCAGCCATCTCCTCGGAAAGACTCTTAAGGACAGTCTTTGCCGGGCGATGGGTGTGGGGGATTCTCTAAAGATAGACCAAGCTAGGGAGGCCTTGAGGCGCGCAGCTAACGAGCCTTATCATGGACAGACTGTTAAGCATGTTAAAAAGATGTCTGGCGAAGTCATGAATATGGGCTCACAATTGCGCAAGGAGACATCCGTCGGGGTTCCGATCGTTACATTCATGTTGTCGATATTCCGGAGGGCCGTACTCTGAGGTCGGCCTACGGTTTGTGCGAGGCGTTTCGGTGACATTTCAAGAGCCGGATTACTAGGGAGATTGGACTTCGTGAAGAAGTGTTTCGCAGCTATTTGGCTGAATTTCTTCGGCTTTCACCGACTGAAGCGGCTATTTGCGAGGGTGAGATCACGGAGGGAGATGTTTACGCGAAATAGAAGAGGAATCCTACAGGCTAGTCTCCGGTGCTTGAAGTTGTCCTCACGTCTTTCGTGTCGCACCGCAGCGACATTGAGATAGTGCTGAAGGTGCTTGAACAGTACGAAAAGGTCACGGGGGCCAGGATTAAGCGAAACAAGTCTTCCGGATTGTGGTTTTGTTAGGTGCCTAGAAGGGGGTCGATCTTCGACGGGCCTGTTTCACATTGTGGTTCTGGTCCGGATTCCAACTGGAGAAAAAGTGTTCAGAAGTACAGGCAAAAGGCTATTGTATTTGAAAGGTAGGACTGAGGCATGTACCACTGACGTCTTTCCTCTAATCCTTTACAGACTGGCTATACTATCTCTATGTAATGAACATAAAAAGGCTATCGAGCGCTTGGTCTACTTCCTCTTGTCGGGTGGTTGAAAGAATCACTTCAGCATAAATGTCTGTGCCCAACGTTCGTGTCATGGGAGGCTGGGAATGCTACACTTGGCGAATCATGTGCCACTTCTCGAGGTTGGCTTTCCTACGCCGCGCGTTGACAGAAGATACGATCTTGCAGTGGAGTGTGAAACCCACATTGCCTCGCCTTACCATCACTCCTGTTTCTAGGGCTGGATGCCATCCTAAGTCCCGGGGATGAGTCGGATTTCCTCTTCCAGTGTCGATCGGCTTTGTGTATCATTTCACAGTCCAGTGATCTTTTTTGGCCTAGGAGAGTCTTGTATCGGGAAGTTGTTAAGGGGGCCGTGAAGGATCCGCTCTGCGACCGAGTTGCGCTCTTTCTGATCTTGGGCGCCAGCGGCAGATTAACTCAGAAACTCTGATTTTTCGCTTACCTGGCGATTGGTTCGGAATAAGCTACCTTTCAATGACGTAGCCTTCACATAGGGCTTGGCGAAATTGCCTGTCATCGGTGTGACCTTGGTTTAGGAGAAACGTCTTCGAAAACCTTCTACCATTATCCTCGGCTGCGCCCTCTCTGGGACTATGTCGGCGTGTTGACGGCTCGTATCGCTCTCGAAAAGCTCGTGTTTATTGATTGTGCATACGCGTGTGACAATGTGTCGCTCCCGTAAAACAGATTGTGTTTTTGACGCTGCAACGGCTCGAATGATGATTTGGACGACACGAATAGAGGAAATCTTACAATGTGATCTTAATTCTCATCAAGATTTGATCAAATTCTTACGGCATCAGCTCAGTAGAAAGATTAGAATTGATAGAAAGTGATTGGTATTGATAGATTTCAGAGAGGTAGTTAACTGTGGCGAGCCTGGTTCGCGTGAACGGGGCTAGCCTTGATTTTCTTAAAAAAGAAAATCCCCTAAATCACAACGGGTCGGTTTTCTCTGGAGCCCACCCCTTATGTACCTAGTTAATATTAGCAAGTGTCGTTACCGGCCTATGCCCGGATTCTCCCTCCAAGTCAAGATTCCCAACCTTTCCAATTTGTTTCGGCCTGCGCTGTTCTTCTCGACTGGGTCAGTTCTTTGAGAGAGAGAGAGAGGGGGGGAGAGAGGGGAGAGAGAGAGAGGGGAGAGAGAGAGAGAGAGAGAGAGAGACTCTTCATTTTGTCGCAAGTAAGTGGGGTGGACGGTTCTTACATCTTTATTTTTAGTTTATTTTCGGAGTCATCACTCCCCCACATCATTTCATAACATTGGCAGAATTATTATAAATTGTAAATATTGAAATTTTAAGTCATGGAGTGTTTTTCAGTAGGGGTCCTGGAGTATTTTGGTGTATTTAGGAGCGAATGGTGACGGATAGATTCTTATTATTAATGGGTAAATTGTAACGAATGAATCGGTCCTAGATCTGATTAGCTCCGTATAAGGTATGTGGTGTCGACCAAACCTGATTCATGACCCGACTTTTCTCGGCCTTGTGCCATAATTACTGTATCTTATCAGTATTAAGATCGTAGACAAGCAACGTTTGTAAAAAGATTTATATATTTTTATATTTGAAAATGTAAAACAAAAATATAACTTGGTGAAAACAGTCATTCTGTTGAAATATTACTTAAAATTGTCAAACACTATTTTTTCCTTTTCTTTTTCTTTACCTAATGTTGTGGTAGGATCCACCTAATTTGCATAGTGGAGTACCGACCATATAAATATGGTTGGTACCGGGAAGAGAGGGAGGAATCAAGAGATTCAACCAGAGACTCTGCCCGACTGCGACTCAGTCAACACATTCTCCAGGAACGGTCTTACCAGGAATATACAAAAGACTATATGTAAATATTGTGTACACTTTCTTTTTTCAATACATTTTGTTCTAAGTACATTTTGTGTGGCATTATTATTCCATGCATTAGTCAAGTTTCAACGCCTAAATCGCACTCTGCTGTTGTTAATTAATAATAATAATAATAATAATAATAATAATAATAATAATAATAATAATATTATTATTATTGTTGTTGTTGTTGTTGTTGTTGACACATGGCCGAGGGGTTAGAACGTTCGCTTTCTGATCATGAGTCCCGGGTTCGAATCTTGTGATGTTATCGGTCAGCGTTCGCCACCTTTGTAAAGTGCCTGAAAACCATACCACGGGTTGACCCAAGCCTTGTGAGTGAAATTGGGTAGACGGAAAACTTGTGGGCTGTCGATAGCTTTGATAGTACGAAGCCATAAGTCGTCGAGGCCGAGGGCGTGAGCGCTCTGGCCTTGTTCAAATTGTTGAACACGCTAGATAACACGCCCTCTCCCAGAAAACTGTAACTAAGGTCTGCTCAGCATAGTTGCAGCATGAACCACAGGTGGGCTCCGTGGAAGTTGAATAAACACGAAAAATGCGTCTACAACAGGGATTGGCTAGTTACTCTAATAGACAGGTATCCTCGAATACGAATGGCCAGCTATACATACATATCGATTTCCTTAAATGAATTCTTGAAGCTTAAATATATAACAAAGTAATTATTGTTCCTGAGCGAGTGTTTGCAATAGGGATTGGTTAGCCGCCCTGGTAGACGAGTGGCCAGCTATTATTATTATTATCATTATTAATAATAATTCTAAAGAGGCCCAAGGACTGACAATTTTTTTCAGCTTCTTTAGCACTTGATAAGGATGCTGAAAATATGGTGGAGATAAGCTCACTTTATCTTCAGTGATAACCAGACGTGAACATGTGAACATACAAATGCATATAATAATAATAATAATAATAATAATAATAATAATAATATAGTTACGCCATTTATGGACTTCTCTACAGAATTTACCTTTCGTCGTCTATAACCTGTAGGTCGCAATACATTCTCGTCATTCATATCTAAAATCTATTTCATAACTAATATGGCTGACGCATTAGAAATAATCTGCAGCTTCAATATCAAATATTACTATGCTGTCGTCTGCTTCTCTTCTTTTTGTTAATCGATGGCCAGAAATTCGCAGCATCTGCGCCAACGATAAGTTTATCAATAATTTCCTTCTCGTCTGCCCCATTTCTAAGAGTGTGAATATTCACTTTATCTTTATTTTTATATCTTTTCTTCATTTTTTTTTTGTTACATCGCAAATAAATACCTATGCAAAAAAAGCAACATGAAGGTGAAAACTTAAAAAAAACGTCTTTATTGATGAAAATCGAAGAGGACAGTATCGTTATATGGCCAACGTGAGCCTCGATTACATTTTCACCTGAAGCCAACGAAGCGAAGGAAGTTGATATATTTGCGGCGGATATTAGAGACATTTTGCCAGGAATATGGCCAGCTTGATGGGACGTTTGGTCATAAAAGTTAAAAAAAAGATGTGGGGTTATGGTTGCAAGTATCGGATCTCGCATTCACTGTTTTGCAACAATGGCTGCCATCACTGGCAAAATTCGGCGGGATTATTTTTCAGTCGCTTTTTCATATAATCTATTACGACTTTTTATATTGTAACCATTATAACTTCAACGTAATATGTAATTTTTCATTTTATCAAGATCTTTTGATGTGTGACTTCAGTAATGAAATGAAGGCCTTTGAGGAATGAGAACACAGCAGAATAAAAGTCTTTCAAATTAGAGTTGTCTGCCACTAGTATAATTTCATGATATTTTTACAGAAAAAAAGTACTCTACTTCATCGGTTATCCGTACCTCGATTTTCCGGACTTCGATTATCCGGATATGGACCGGAGAGAATAAATTGGATTTGTAGTTTCAGTAGCGAAATGAAAGCATTTGACCAATGAGAGAGCAACAGATTAAAAAAACTTTCAAATTACGGTTGCTTCCTGCGAGTATCAGTTCGTGATATTTTTACATAAAAAGAAACTTAATCTGTAATTCAACTTTAATCGTGTTTTGAGAGTTAGCGACAGAAAAAATGCCAGGCCAATCGGAAAAACGTTGAGGATAAAAATAATCTTATAAGGATTTGGAAACGCTAGCCAATACAAAATCAATGGTTCGGAATCACTTTTGAGCCTTGTTGGAATCTGGTGATGAATTATAAGAATTGGCTACAGACTGTGCGATATAATAAAGGATTTCCAATTCAATAAGACATGAGTACAGTACTTTAACAGTTATCCGTACTTCGATTATCCGGATGCGATATACAGAATTAAAATTATCGCAAAGGTTTTCCGAACTAAACCGATTCTAATATATCATCACTGGCAAGGGAAACATTGAAGAGGGGAAGGACGAGGATGATAATGATATTATGCATTTTGAAGTTCAACAGCATCAATCCTGAAGCAATGATTATATTTTACAGATGTTTTCAACCGGAAGCTGCCAAGTAAATCCAATTTAATCCCAGTTTCGCAAGATCAACCGGAAACAGACAAAAAATAGCGCATTTTTTTTTAATGAAAAACAAACTAGACAAAACCTTAAACAAAGCGTTTGAAATTGTTATTCAAATGTCAAATGTAGTTATTCCATAATCCGTTAATTTAAATCATTCAAACATATTTTTCAACCCCTCCTCAATGTGTCCGGATAAACGAGGAAGACGATAAGAAAAGAAAAACGAACAGGAATAGTAATTACTCTTGTTCGTTTTTCTTTTTGTGAGAATTTCGAAACGCTTACATGTCTAAAAAATCTATTCGAATGCAATTATTAGATATATTTCATTTTAAAATATCTTTTCAAATACAAATCATACGATATTTTTTTGCAAAAACGTGGTTGGATGATACTGAGTGTGTATATATATTTATTTTGTCGTTAATTATTGTATGTTACAAGACAATAAAAACGAAGAAACTCGACTTTAGAGTGTTTTTAGTAATGAAAATATTTCTTATGAGAAGTTCATGAAAAAAAGTGTAACTATAGTACTTTATCGTCTTCCTCGTTTATCCGGACACATTGAGGAGGGGTTGAAAAATATGTTTGAATGATTTAAGTTCACGGATTATGGAATAACTACAAACGAAAAACGAACAAGAGTAATTACTATTCCTGTTCGGTTTTTACTTTTTAATTCTGATGATAATTTCGAAACGCTATATGTATTTTAATTTTTTTTATTCTTTTGAATTTCTTTCCGTATTTTTTTTGGTAATTATTTTAACTTTTTATTATTCATTTCTTATTGCAGTTTTTAAAAACGAATCTTAATATCTGTTCTTTTTTACTTTACAAAAACAAATTTCAAATAAAATATCTTGAATTAGTCCAGGTCGACCCGGCACAAGATGTGCATTATGGTGTAATGGATATTGTCTCTAAGTGAGGAATCAGAGAGCCGAGTTCGAATTCCAGTTGAGTTCATTAGATTTACTTACGCACAAATACCCTTGGGAAAGGTATGAATACATGTCTTCTCCTCCAGCTATGGGTTGAATAGCTGGACAGACTAGAATCTTTAGTCTTGGTTGGCAATCAGTCTATTGCAATAAGAAATGACAGCCTGCTGTGGGGAAAATTTGTCTTGTCAGTCATGCATCGAACGATTCATGTTCACCCAAGCGTGTATCACATAAAAAAATTGATTGATTGGTGGGCCGACGCAAGGGTTTCCGCCCCACCCCACATCTATGATACGGAAAAATAATTTATTTATGTTACAGAAATATTTTTTCATTCAATCTTTAAAAAATAATCTTCATTGTTTTTTTTGGTTTGTTACTAACATGAAAAAAGTAAATAATTTTAAATAAAAATGCCTTGTTTTTTCGATAATTAATTGAAATAAAATAAATATTCTTCTCTTGCTGATAGAATTTTTTTTTCCTCCTGTGGCAGTGGAGACTTCAGGGGTTATTGGCCCTCGTTCGATGGCCTTCCTTCGGAGGATTGGTGCGATTGCTTCTCAATTAAGGGACGAGCCTCGCGAAACGGAGTGGCTCTTGCAGCATTTCTCACTGGCGATGGTTCGAGGTAATGCTTTCTCCATCATTGTGGCTGGCAGAGGATAGAAAAAAAAATTGTTCATAGTTACGTTGTTCTAGAATTGTCATCAGTGGCCAACTGAACTCGTTTTGTATTTACAACGTAACAGTCAAATCATGAGAAACACCCTTGAAAATGGCTTCTATAAGTGGCCGAAAACGCTTGGGACAATAAAAATTATGGACAATTTTTATATTCCTTAACTCCTACGAAACGGAAAAATGGTAGGATACTGAAAAATACAGATAACTCATGAATCGATTTGTTAAATTCATAAAAGAAATATTCAACACGACTAATGTTGCCCGTAACTCATGTCTGTCTCTTATGATTTTTATTTAACTAAAGTTTTTTTTCTTTTCTTTTCAAAAACAAATATAACTTGAATTTGGGCAGGTAGGTCATCATTATTTTGCACACTTGCCCCTCAATTGTTACAGAGAAAAAAAATTGTACTTGGATTAAATGAAAATTACTTACAATATAATATATATTACTTATAATACATCCCTTCTTGCTGTCAATTTTGATGGCATGGGTACACTAGTGTGTGTTTGTGTGTGTGAATGTATATATATATATATATATATATATATATATGAAGAGAAAATTATGTATTAATAATTGATTTTAAATCACATTAGATATTTCCAGTTATGAGTAAACAGAAATTCTAATACAATTTCCTTGAGCAGAAGTGTTAATGGTCAAATTAATAAGCACATTATAAAAATACAACTACTTTTGCGTGTCAAGAGTTGGGTAGATACGAACCACATTTTATATCATTATATTTGGAGATTTTTTGGTTCTCACCAAAAGCTAATGTCAATACTTTTATAGAAGCCTAAAATAAAAAGAAAAGATTGCATTTTCTTTTTCTCATCAAATAAAAAAAAAACTCAATTCTTGATATTTTCTTTGGGTTAAATTTTAAGTGCAGTTTGTTCTTGTAAAATATAAGCACTTCAACTATTTCTCTGAATAATCACTCTATTATCTCTTTTTAATTGTTTCCATATCAATTGTCAAACTTCTGCAGTTTTGTCTGAAGACAGCAAGATTGTTAAAAGTTTAAAATAAGAAAAAAATTAGTAATGGAGCTTTTTTCCCTTAGTTTCCAGCACACCAACATTTCCATAATCTTTAGGAATTGATAAATTAATTTAATTTTGTTACTCTTTCCCAAAGAGACCTCCCCAAACAATGGCAACATAGTTCACAGTAAGAACTAAATCCCATATTACTACTAAGAGGAACACACACATGTACTGACTCTTTTACATAAACAATGACCCACCCAAATTCAAGATATATTTGTTTTTGAAAAAAATAAAGAAACATATAACAACATTTAACTGTTTCTCACATACGTACATTAATTATATTTATTTATTTATTTCTAATTGGCCCTAAAAAGGAAATAAAATACAGTTCAATTCTTAAAACAAATATTCGACATGACTAAATTTTTATTTAACTAAAGTTCCTTTTTTTCTTTTCGAAAACAAATATTTGAATTTGGGCAGTGGGTCATCATTATTTTGCGTAATTCCCCTCAATTGTTACGTACGAGATTTGCACACTGCCACTCAGTTGTATGTGGCGTATTATATATAGAGATTACCGTATTTTCCGGCTTGTAAGACGCCGCGGCTTGAAAGACGCACCCTAATATTGGAATAACATTTCTAAGAAAAAAAATGTCATTCTCTCAACAAAAAATTCACCATGCGTCCCTAACATACTGACGCCACGTATTGTCTATATTAATCACGTGTCCTATTTTGTTTGTATGGCAAAGACATACTAGTCAAAAGCAGAAAGCTTCCCGCCGCTGCTAGTAAACAGAGCCTTTTTAAACTCGTGGCTTTGCTCCAGGAAGGTTTCTTTTAAATACTAGGAAATACTTGTAACAGCTAAGTACTGAGGTTACATCATATAAAAGGCTGAATTAGATCGATAGCTAACATTTTAGTGTAATGACTCAACATATAAATCCACGTTCTTATCAGTCAAGCCAGTTAGATGACCTACTGCTTACTTAAGCCTTACATTTATCTTGTAGGACGCACACGTATTTTTCAGTGTATTTTTTAGAAAAAAAAGTGCGTCTTGTACGCCGGTAAATACGGTATGTACATGCTGATATTTTGTCTGTTGTACACGTAACAGACACACGGTCAGGATAACACTCCATGGGTTCAATCATTGGCACTGGCAGTGCTGAAAAGTCACATAGGTATAAACATCATCGTCCAAATTTAATCACAATTTCACAAAGAGAATTTTATTTCTTTAAAAATCATAATAAATAGCAGGAACAACGGATTATATGTGGCGGCAATATTCTAAGCTTAGTTGAATGCTGTAATATGTTTACGAAGTTGGGGGGGGGGTCATTCCGTTTCAAATGAATTACTTTGATTTAAAAGGTAAAAGAGCAAAATTGTTTATGTGTGATTATTCACAGAATTTTCTTTTTCTTTCTTTGGAGATTAGAATGTTAAACTTTATCAAAGACGAAAGTCTTTTGTCTTTTGTCTTTTGAGTTTCAACCCAACATTAGAACATCCTATTTAATTAACATTACTTCAAAAACCTTTTGCATGCAATGTTGATTATCTTATTTGCCATTATTAAATATTCTCCTTATTGCATTTAATCTCTGCTGCTTTCCGTGTACTTTCTTCCGAGTAAATACATTCTTTTTCTGCACATTTCAACTGAGCATCGAATTACAATTTAAAGGAGAGAAAATGCATTGCCCCATATTCAATTACGTTCTTGAACTAAACTAGATTTTCCAATTCACATTTCAGCACCATCAGATTAGTAGTAGCTATCGCATGCCTACAATTCTACTTAGGTTTTCGTTTACATTAATAAAATACTAAAAAAAACTTTGTTGAAGTGTCGAGATAATATATTTCCTTCTTCGTATCTATTATTCGCACATTTATTGTCATCTCTTTGTTTTCGGTATATCTTTTTATTGAATCTCGCAACGATCAAATTCAGACCGACCTCATACACGTCACAAAAGCAATAGCAGCACTATGCATTGTACGAAAGTTAACAACTACAATACGGAAAAATAAAAACGCGCATCCTTCTGACCGAAGTTTCTGATGAGAGTATTTGTTACTTCTTCCGCAAAATTCCAACATAATTCTCTTATAAACGGGTTTGTCGATAATTTCAACTTAAAGACGCCTACTATAAAGAGGTGAAACGCGTTGTCTGAATAGCTTTTCAACTATGTCTCATTGTAACCATTCTGTATTACGCCAATGCCAATTTCCAAGTCCATTTCTCCTGATCTTTACGTTTTAATGTCCTGTGGCATGTAATACTACAATAGAAATGAATAAAATATAACTTTTTTTTCTACAACGTCAGTTTTAAAAATTTTATTTGATGTGGAGTGGTATTTGAACTTATTTTTTATTAAGCTTTCTGAACTAGTTGCATTATTTACATTACTCGGATTGTTATCTTCTTCATAGCCATATTCACAACGTTTCGGCCCAGTGGATAAAGATGTTGGTTAGATCCAGTGACTAAGTCCAAAGAGTTGTCACTTCAATACCAGACCACAACAGTGGTGAAACAAAACGTGGAGAGTTGAATTACAGGGAAGACATCAGGAAGAGACATGGCACATGGAACTAGAACAATCTACCTAGGTGGACGAAATAAATAGTTCGGTTCGAAATTCAAATCAGCTGAAGAAGGCCGGAGCGTTCAATGGCCGAAACGTTGTCGATATGGCATTGAGGATGAGGATAACAATATGAATAACGTAAATAATCCAAGTAATCATAAAACATCATCTCAGAGATGTAGATAGATATATATAGAGAGACATAAACTTAAAGGCCGGAGCGTACGACGGCCGAAACGCTGTAAATAGTGCAATGAAGATGAGGATAACAATGCGAATAATGTAAATAATACAAGTAATCATAATACCTCATCTCAGAGATATAGACAGATATATAGAGATACATAGACTTAAAGGCCGGAGCATACAACGGCCGAAACGTTGTGAATATGGCAATGAAGATGAGGATAACAGTCCGAATAATGTAAATAATGCAAGTAATCATAATACCTCATCTCAGAGATATAGACAGATATATAGAGAGACATAGACTTAAAGGCCGGAGCGTACAACGGCCGAAACATTGTGAATATGGCAATGAAGATGAGGATAACAGTCCGAATAATGTAAATAATGCAAGTAATCATAATACCTCATCACAGAGATATAGACAGATATATAGAGAGACATAGACTTAAAGGCCGGAGCGTACAACGGCCGAAACGTTGTGAATATGGCAATGAAGATGAAGATAACAGTCCGAATAATGTAAATAATGCAAGTAATCATAATACCTCATCTCAGAGATATAGACAGATATATAGAGAGACATAGACTTAAAGGCTGGAGCGTACAACGGCCGAAACGTTGTGAATATGGCAATGAAGATGAGGATAACAGTCCGAATAATGTAAATAATGCAAGTAATCATAATACCTCATCTCAGAGATATAGACAGATATATAGAGAGACATAGACTTAAAGGCCGGAGCGTACAACGGCCGAAACGTTGTGAATATGGCAATGAAGATGAGGATAACAGTCCGAATAATGTAAATAATGCAAGTAATCATAATACCTCATCTCAGAGATATAGACAGATATATAGAGAGACATAGACTTAAAGGCTGGAGCGTACAACGGCCGAAACGTTGTGAATATGGCAATGAAGATGAGGATAACAGTCCGAATAATGTAAATAATGCAAGTAATCATAATACCTCATCTCAGAGATATAGACAGATATATAGAGAGACATAGACTTAAAGGCTGGAGCGTACAACGGCCGAAACGTTGTGAATATGGCAATGAAGATGAGGATAACAGTCCGAATAATGTAAATAATGCAAGTAATCATAATACCTCATCTCAGAGATATAGACAGATATATAGAGAGACATAGACTTAAAGGCTGGAGCGTACAACGGCCGAAACGTTGTGAATATGGCAATGAAGATGAGGATAACAGTCCGAATAATGTAAATAATGCAAGTAATCATAATACCTCGTCTCAGAGATATAGACAGATATATAGAGAGACATAGACATAAAGGCCGGAGCGTAGAACGGCCGAAACGTTGTGAATATGGCAATGAAGATGAGGATAACAGTCCGAATAATGTAATTAATGCAAGTAACCATAATACCTCATCTCAGAGATATAGACAGATATATAGAGAGACATAGACATAAAGGTCGGAGCGTACAACGGCCGAAACGTTGTGAATATGGCAATGAAGATGAGGATAACAGTCCGAATAATGTAAATAATGCAAGTAATCATAATACCTCATCTCAGAGATATAGACAGATATATAGAGACATAGACTTAAAGGTTGGAGCGTACAACGGCCGAAACGTTGTGAATATGGCAATGAAGATGAAGATAACAGTCCGAATAATGTAAATAATGCAAGTAATCATAATACCTCATCTCAGAGATATAGACAGATATATAGAGAGACATAGACTTAAAGGCTGGAGAGTACAACGGCCGAAACGTTGTGAAATATGGCAATGAAGATGAGGATAACAGTCCGAATAATGTAAATAATGCAAGTAATCATAATACCTCATCTCAGAGATATAGACAGATATATAGAGAGACATAGACTTAAAGGCTGGAGCATACAACGGCCGAAACGTTGTGAATATTGCAATGAAGATGAAGATAACAGTCCGAATAATGTAAATAATGCAAGTAATCATAATACCTCATCTCAGAGATATAGACAGATATATAGAGAGACATAGACTTAAAGGCTGGAGCATACAACGGCCGAAACGTTGTGAATATGGCAATGAAGATGAGGATAACAGTCCGAATAATGTAAATAATGCAAGTAATCATAATACCTCATCTCAGAGATATAGACAGATATATAGACTTAAAGAGCGTACAACATAGAAACGTTTGAATAGGCAATGAAGATGAGCGAATAATGTAAATAATGCAAGTAATCATAATACCTCATCTCAGAGATAAACAGATATATAGAGAATATAGACTTAAATGGATACAATGTTGTGAATATGGCAATGAAGATGAGGATAACAGTCCGAATAATGTAAATAATGCAAGTAATCATAATACCTCATCTCGGAGATATAGACAGATATATAGAGAGACATAGACTTAAAGGCTGGAGCGTACAACGGCCGAAACCTTGTGAATATGGCAATGAAAATGAGGATAACAGTCCGAATAATGTAAATAATGCAAGTAATCATAATACCTCATCTCAGATATATAGACAGATATATAGAGAGACATAGACTTAAAGGCCGGAGCGTACAACGGCCGAAACGTTGTGAATATGGCAATGAAGATGAGGATAACAGTCCGAATAATGTAAATAATGCAAGTAATCATAATACCTCATCTCAGAGATATAGACAGATATATAGAGAGATATAGACTTAAAGGCCGGAGCGTACAACGGCCGAAACGTGGTGAATATGGCAATGAAGATGAGGATAACAGTCCGAATAATGTAAATAATGCAAGTAATCATAATACCTCATCTCAGAGATATAGACAGATATATAGAGAGACATAGACTTAAAGGCTGGAGCGTACAACGGCCGAAACGTTGTGAATATTGCAATGAAGATGAAGATAACAGTCCGAATAATGTAAATAATGCAAGTAATCATAATACCTCATCTCAGAGATATAGACAGATATATAGAGAGACATAGACTTAAAGGCTGGAGCGTACAACGGCCGAAAATGAAGATGAAGATAACAGTGAATAATGTAAATAATGCAAGTAATCATAACCTCATCTCAGAGATGACAGATATATGACTTAAAGGCTGGGATAACAGTCCGAAAATGAATATGGCAATGAAATGGATAAGTAATCGAATAATAAACCTCAATAATCATAATACCTCATCACAGAGATAGACAGATATATAGAGAGACATAGACTTAAAGGCTGGAGCGTACAACGGCCGAAACGTTGTGAATATGGCAATGAAGATGAAGGATAACAGTCCGAATAATGTAAATAATGCAAGTAATCATAATACCTCATCTCAGAGATATAGACAGATATATAGAGAGACATAGACTTAAAGGCTGGAGCGTACAACGGCCGAAACGTTGTGAATATGGCAATGAAGATGAGGATAACAGTCCGAATAATGTAAATAATGCAAGTAATCATAATACCTCATCTCAGAGATATAGACAGATATATAGAGAGACATAGACTTAAAGGCTGGAGCGTACAACGGCCGAAACGTTGTGAATATGGCAATGAAGATGAGGATAACAGTCCGAATAATGTAAATAATGCAAGTAATCATAATACCTCATCTCAGAGATATAGACAGATATATAGAGAGACATAGACTTAAAGGCTGGAGCGTACAACGGCCGAAACGTTGTGAATATGGCAATGAAGATGAGGATAACAGTCCGAATAATGTAAATAATGCAAGTAATCATAATACCTCATCTCAGAGATATAGACAGATATATAGAGAGACATAGACTTAAAGGCTGGAGCGTACAACGGCCGAAACGTTGTGAATATGGCAATGAAGATGAGGATAACAGTCCGAATAATGTAAATAATGCAAGTAATCATAATACCTCATCTCAGAGATATAGACAGATATATAGAGAGACATAGACTTAAAGGCTGGAGCGTACAACGGCCGAAACGTTGTGAATATGGCAATGAAGATGAGGATAACAGTCCGAATAATGTAAATAATGCAAGTAATCATAATACCTCATCTCAGAGATATAGACAGATATATAGAGAGACATAGACTTAAAGGCTGGAGCGTACAACGGCCGAAACGTTGTGAATATGGCAATGAAGATGAGGATAACAGTCCGAATAATGTAAATAATGCAAGTAATCATAATACCTCATCTCAGAGATATAGACAGATATATAGAGAGACATAGACTTAAAGGCTGGAGCGTACAACGGCCGAAACGTTGTGAATATGGCAATGAAGATGAGGATAACAGTCCGAATAATGTAAATAATGCAAGTAATCATAATACCTCATCTCAGAGATATAGACAGATATATAGAGAGACATAGACTTAAAGGCTGGAGCGTACAACGGCCGAAACGTTGTGAATATGGCAATGAAGATGAGGATAACAGTCCGAATAATGTAAATAATGCAAGTAATCATAATACCTCATCTCAGAGATATAGACAGATATATAGAGAGACATAGACTTAAAGGCTGGAGCGTACAACGGCCGAAACGTTGTGAATATTGCAATGAAGATGAAGATAACAGTCCGAATAATGTAAATAATGCAAATAATCATAATACCTCATCACAGAGATATAGACAGATATATAGAGAGACATAGACTTAAAGGCTGGAGCGTACAACGGCCGAAACGTTGTGAATATGGCAATGAAGATGAAGATAACAGTCCGAATAATGTAAATAATGCAAGTAATCATAATACCTCATCTCAGAGATATAGACAGATATATAGAGAGACATAGACTTAAAGGCTGGAGCATACAACGGCCGAAACGTTGTGAATATGGCAATGAAGATGAGGATAACAGTCCGAATAATGTAAATAATGCAAGTAATCATAATACCTCATCACAGAGATATAGACAGATATATAGAGAGACATAGACTTAAAGGCTGGAGCGTACAACGGCCGAAACGTTGTGAATATGGCAATGAAGATGAGGATAACAGTCCGAATAATGTAAATAATGCAAGTAATCATAATACCTCATCTCAGAGATATAGACAGATATATAGAGAGACATAGACTTAAAGGCTGGAGCATACAACGGCCGAAACGTTGTGAATATGGCAATGAAGATGAGGATAACAGTCCGAATAATGTAAATAATGCAAGTAATCATAATACCTCATCACAGAGATATAGACAGATATATAGAGAGACATAGACTTAAAGGCCGGAGCATACAACGGCCGAAACGTTGTGAATATGGCAATGAAGATGAGGATAACAGTCCGAATAATGTAAATAATGCAAGTAATCATAATACCTCATCACAGAGATATAGACAGATATATAGAGAGACATAGACTTAAAGGCTGGAGCATACAACGGCCGAAACGTTGTGAATATGGCAATGAAGATGAAGATAACAGTCCGAATAATGTAAATAATGCAAGTAATCATAATACCTCATCACAGAGATATAGACAGATATATAGAGAGACATAGACTTTGGAGCGTACAACGGCCGAAACGTTGTGAATATTGCAATGAAGATGAAGATAACAGTCCGAATAATGTAAATAATGCAAGTAATCATAATACCTCATCTCAGAGATATAGACAGATATATAGAGAGACATAGACTTAAAGGCTGGAGCATACAACGGCCGAAACGTTGTGAATATTGCAATGAAGATGAAGATAACAGTCCGAATAATGTAAATAATGCAAGTAATCATAATACCTCATCTCAGAGATATAGACAGATATATAGAGAGACATAGACTTAAAGGCTGGAGCGTACAACGGCCGAAACGTTGTGAATATGGCAATGAAGATGAGGATAACAGTCCGAATAATGTAAATAATGCAAGTAATCATAATACCTCATCTCAGAGATATAGACAGATATATAGAGAGACATAGACTTAAAGGCTGGAGCATACAACGGCCGAAACGTTGTGAATATTGCAATGAAGATGAAGATAACAGTCCGAATAATGTAAATAATGCAAGTAATCATAATACCTCATCTCAGAGATATAGACAGATATATAGAGAGACATAGACTTAAAGGCTGGAGCATACAACGGCCGAAACCTTGTGAATATGGCAATGAAGATGAGGATAACAGTCCGAATAATGTAAATAATGCAAGTAATCATAATACCTCATCTCAGAGATATAGACAGATATATAGAGAGACATAGACTTAAAGGCTGGAGCATACAACGGCCGAAACCTTGTGAATATGGCAATGAAGATGAGGATAACAGTCCGAATAATGTAAATAATGCAAGTAATCATAATACCTCATCTCAGAGATATAGACAGATATATAGAGAGACATAGACTTAAAGGTCGGAGTTTACAACGGCCGAAACGTGGTGAATATGGCAATGAAGATGAGGATAACAGTCCGAATAATGTAAATAATGCAAGTAATCATAATACCTCATCTCAGAGATATAGACAGATATATAGAGAGACATAGACTTAAAGGCTGGAGCATACAACGGCCGAAACGTTGTGAATATTGCAATGAAGATGAAGATAACAGTCCGAATAATGTAAATAATGCAAGTAATCATAATACCTCATCTCAGAGATATAGACAGATATATAGAGAGACATAGACTTAAAGGCCGGAGCATACAACGGCCGAAACGTTGTGAATATGGCAATGAAGATGAAGATAACAGTCCGAATAATGTAAATAATGCAAGTAATCATAATACCTTATCTAACAAATATGAACAGATACTTTCAAACTAATTACCCCTAAAATGAAATTCCGATTAATTATTAATTACTTGTTACTTATTTTTATCTCACATATCATAAACAATAGATTCCAAGCCCAAATAACTATTTTCTCCCTATTTCTTTTACTATTTCTTATTTGTACCTACTGTGGACGCAGATATTTATCAAATCTATATTTTTGCCTGCTTCCCAACATGTGAGCATCGATAAAGTTCTACAGAGAATGCGTACAAAAACCGCAGAAAGAGTAAGTTGACATTTGTATGGCATATAACGAAAAAAGAGTGCTTGGAAAATTTGATACTCACAGGACAGATTGAAGCCAAGAGGGAGAGAGGAAAGCATCACACACGTTTCAGAGGTGAACGGTGGCAATACGGGAAAAAACATTTTGTTTGTAGAATCTGATAATCTTTTTTATTACCTCAAAATTCCAACGTACATTTCTGGAATATGGGTTTGTCTGTCAATTCTACCTGAACACGCTTACCATGAAGTTGTTTGAACAGATTTTTCACTCTGTCATTTTGTATCCATTTTTTTATTACACTAATGTCAATTTTCAAATCTTGGTTTTTACATTTCGACTTCCCGCGGCTTGTAACACCACAAGAGAAAAAATGTATATAAAATTTCCTATAATGTCCTTTTAGGATTTTATTTTACAAAAAATCAATATGCTTCTCTTGTGGTGTTTTTTTTCAAAACACCACAAGAGATTTTTTGGCCTTTATTCAGCCTTTCTGAGCAATTACCACTAAAATGAAATTTGAGCACTGTTGGTCATGATGACGGTCGTCTTTGAGTATAGAATCCAGAGGTTAGCAGTGAATATTTCGAAGACATTAGGGAAGCGTAGTTCAGGTTAGCAGTGGATATTTTGGTAAAAGTAGCAGAGCGTAGTTCGTCCTTCTGTTTCTCTTCGCCTGACAAGCTGGAACTAGACTTTCGGGTAGAGTGAACAAAATGGCCGCCTTTATACACGACGGATTGAATATTCTACGTCTTGGTTAACCTTCTATTGGTGGACTAGAAAGTGAGTCAAGTCATTTGGGCTAGCTCAATATTTACATAATGTATCCAAAAATTGTTACAAGCACCCGTTGTCAATTACCCGTCATTGATTTTTACCTTATTTATTTAAATCATATTTACCGAATTTATATTTTTGTAGGCTACCGATTAGTAGATATATTTAGATTTATTTAGGATAAATACCAATTTGATTTGAAGTAAAAATAATCAGTTAAGAAAATGTATTGAAAGTGCACTGATCTCACAATACTCCATACTCAACCTCAGACCGGTCTCATACACTATATCACCGATCATCACAAATACAATAGCAACACAAGGTGGTATCCAAACTAATAGAGAAAAAAGACCTTTATCTACTCTGAATGGGATAATTTCAAATACTTCATATGTTAACAGTTTCTTCTGCTCGTAGCATATGATAAGCATATTTATTATCTTTAAATTCCAACGCATACACGAGTTTGTCTTTCATTTCAACCTGAAGGAATTTACCATAAATCTTTCTGAAGAGTTTTTTAACTTTGTCATATTATATCCACTTTCTAGTAGGCCAATGCCAATTTTCATCTTCTCTTCTCTTCACTTTTACATTCCGATATCCCGCGCCTTGCAATACAAGATGAGAGAATTAGATATAAAATTTCCTATAACGACGTCCTTTCAAGATTTTATTTCACAAGAATCAGTATACTTCTCTTGTATTATTAATAATCTTTTGTAATACTTTCTGAATAATTATCACTAAAATTAAATTTGATTAAAGCATCCGCCAGTTGTCAATTACCTGTCATTGATTTTTATCTTATTTATTTAAACCATAGATATTTATCAAAGTTATATTTTTGTGGGCTACCGTATACGTGAACAAAGACGAAGTTCGAGAGATAGTGGCAAAAAAGGATCTTTATGCTTAACATCAGGAAGAAACATTTGAAATTACTAGGGCAAATAATGAGGAAAGAGGGCTTGGATAATTTGATACTCACAGGACTTATTGAAGGAAAGAGAGACAGAGGAAAGCAAAGCACAACCTTTGTGATCTTTAGAATATGACAAGCATATTTCTTATCTTCAAATTCCAACGTATTGTCTTTCATTTCAACCTGAAGGCACCTACCATAAAATTGTCTGAACAGATTTCGACTTTGTCATATTGTATCCATTTCCTATTAATTAGCACTAAAATGAAATTTGATTAAAGCACCAGTAATCAATTACCTGATATTGATTTTTATCTTACTGATCGTCAATGATAAATCATAGATTTTAAGCCAAAATATATATTTTCTCACGCTTTACGGTTTGCACTGACTGTGGTTAATAATAGCTTTGGCAAAATTCCAACCTTCTTTGATTACACAAAATGGGTGCCTCTCATCCTGACCATAAAGAAGCGAAACGCGTTGTCTTTTATTTTCTCCATTTTTATTCGGACATTATTCAACCTTCTACTAACGTGAGACGTGATTACATAACAATTCATCGGTTTTCATCGTGTTTCGTTATTACATGCACGATTCGAACTCTTGTCTGCATTTCGAAAGTTTTTTTAACGCAAAGTTTTGACCAATATATTCTTAGGCCTCTTGTCACGTCTGAAATTCTAAAATATCGTATATTGATTGTAATATATATATTTCAATCGACGGCCTTCATAACATTGTAAATATACTTCCTATTAAAATTCTTCATCGATAATCCACACTCTGATTATCCATACCCCGATTATCCATACCACGAGTATCCATCTTCCGAGTATCCATACCCCGATTATCCATAGACCGAGTATCCATGCACCGAGTACCCCTACCCCGATTATCTATACCCCGAGTATCCATCTTCCGTGTATCCATACCCCGGGTATCCATACCCCGAGTATCCATCTTCCGAGTATCCGTACCCCGAGTATTTATACACCGATTATCCATACCCCGAGTATCCGTCTTCCGAGTATCCGTACCCCGAGTATCTATACACCGATTATCCATACACCGAGTATCCATCTTCCGAGTATCCCTACCCAGAGTATCTATACCCCGAGTATCCATATCGCAAGTATCCATCTTCCGAGTATCCGTACCCCGATTATCCATACCCCGATTATCGATACCCCTCTCATCAGGACGTGAAACTAACATCAGTGGCAGGATTTATTGACTGCTGAGACAAATTGTTCCGTGGTTTTAGTTTTTAACACGAGTTTTCTTTTGTTATACATTGTGAGCAAACGGTTTAAAATTGAAATGGCTTCGAGTTCAAATGATAAAACAAAACAAGAAAGTGTTCTCTTATATGTTGAGGAGAAATTAAATGATGGCAGTGGTAGTGGCTCTGTTGAAGTTTAACACAATGATCATATTTCACAACTGTTAATGTTGATTGTGCTTTCAACCACAAGTTATTCTTACAAATCTTTTTTTTTCTTTTTATGTGCCGTGTCCCTTCAGGACGTAGGCGATTATCGCTCGCCCCTCCCCTTGTAGCTCTCAATAAGTTTTGTCCCTTGGCTACTTCCCCCAGGCCATGTTCTGGAACCCATTTGTTTATGCTTGTCTCTCTTTCCCTCTATTCGACCTGTGAGTATCAGATTGTCCAGGCCTTACTTTCTACGTTCCAGAAATTTCAGCCGCCTCTTCTTGATGTTAATTATAAGCTTCCTCCTTGTTTGCATCCTCTCCAAAATCTCATCGTTGCTCATACACTCGGTTCATGGTATCCTCAGCATCCTTCTGTAGGACCACACCTTCACTGCCTCGAGTCTCTTCATCTTTGAGGAGACCATCCAACATTCGCTGCCGTAAAGGAGGACAGATATCACGTAACAGCTCAGTGGTCTTTTCTTTGTCACCAAAGAAATCCTCCTTTCTCGTAATACTCCGGTTATCTTTTGGAATGTGTCTTTGGACATTCAAATACCTCTTCGCAAATGAATTGAAATATTTAACTGAATATAATAAAATTAACTTTCATTTCAATGGAATGCTGAAATCAACGTTTTATAGCCTGAACCGTCAGTGACCTCACGGGTCACGGTTAGTCTAGTTGCATTTAAATTTTTGAATATTAAAGTCGGTTGGAAAGCATGGCACCCGAAGAGAGTTCCACAAGCGAGAAGTGTGAGGAATTTTGAATTATCCGACCACACTTTTCTCTACCAATGTCTTGAGGTGTGCGGATAATCGAGGTACTGTAGAAAGTTCATTGTGTGGAGGCGTATGAATATATTTAGCAAGGCATTATCTTGAAATGAAATAATAAGAAGATACCACTTGAAATGTGTGAAAACTAATTTTAATTTTTACATTTTCTTTCCGACTATTATTGAATTTATTGAGTTTTATTCTTGGGGAGCCGGGAGATAAAATCCTCGCATGAATATTGATTTCGCTAGAGAAAAATGACTGCATTAGTGGCTGGTTAGCGAACTACTAATAAATAAAAACTGACAGATTTTCTATAACGTCGTTCAATAACGTTCGTTGTTTTTGTTTTTTTTATAGACAAAACCATTTCATAGCGTAGAGGAACATAGACTTTCACAACCTCCTGCCTTCTGTTGCTCTAATTAACATTTTTTGCTATTTTTCTTTTTCTTGATTTTCTCTAGGAGTGTTATATTCTCTAGACCCACTTTCCTAAATACACATCCTTGTAAAAATGAATTGAAAGAATCGCATTATTTTCCTTTCTTTCACCATACGCTCAGTTTTAGACCCACTGGAGTGACAGGGTGTAATCAATTTCTATTTTTCCTCAAGATTAGGTCATTTGCAGTGGTGGGCATTAATATGAATCTATTTTCGGGGTGTATGACGGAATTTGTTTGACCTTGAAAATATTGTGTCATATTCTTATCACGCCCAGACACTATTGTCTCGACTGTCGATTAGTTGTCCTACTGCCATTGTCTGCGATGGACGTTACTCCAAGGAAGCGTACCAAAATTGTAACGCTGCACGAACGCACTGGCAAGCCTTACGAGTTAGCAAATCAAAGTACTATAGTTGACCCAGAAACTCGAAATGTAATCGAGAATCTGTGGTGACTTTTCAAGGAACGACTTCGTGGAATGGACCTACTAAGTGATATTTAGCTACCCCCCACGAGGGTTACATGGGGCACAAGGCCAGGTTTAATGTGGGATCTCCGAGGCTCGGCCAAAAATTATCCCTCTTTGAACCCGCATAAACGGGTTCAGGGGCAGTCAACCAACCCGATCGAGACTCTGCCCTTCGGCGGAGCCTCGTCCGGGTTCCTCTCCGCCCGAAGGCAGAGAGTTAGACTGTTAGCCAAGTTAATGAACCTACTAAGTACTAACATGTACACTGGGTCATTTTAATTGGAAATATACGAAAAAAAATACTAACGGAATTATTCGTTTTGGTTCAGTTAATTTAGACAAATATCATAGAAATGGTCACTGATTCTTTCGTATGTTTTGTCCATAGTAGTTTCATCTTTCATCTGTGAAACCAAATTTCTATCGTTTCAAGTCTCTTCTTCATCTGCATGGACATTGACCAGCACTATATTATTAAAAATACACCTTTACGTGCCGAATCTAGGTGCGACGTCAGTGTTGTTGCTCCCATGTCAGTAGAAGTTTCGGGTCTAAATAGACCACAGATTTCTTCGATGGGTGACCCGACGGAATATGATCAGTATTCGGCCCGCACCCAGAAGAAAATTTGCTACTAGCTTTAGGACGTGCATTGTATAAGTGCCCCCAGAAAATGGCATCTAATTGAGACTTCGCTTGGGGTATTCGATGTTATTGATCGGGTATACTTGGTTGTACTGATCTTCCTACATGCGGCCAAAACAGGGTGTTTTTGGGAAGAAGAGAAGAAAACAAAACAGTATATATATATATATATATATATATATATATATATATATATATATATATAAAAAATAAAAACGATTTATTATATTGGCTCATCTTACGACTTACTTTTCTTTCTATTCCTCTCATTTTAACTATATTTTTTTAACAATATATTCTTATGTGTCCATATTTGAAGTTTTAATATTAAGTATCTCATGATCTCGTGAAAGCTGTCGACTGATACAGATATGGAATATACGGCATTTTAGATATTCACATCAGAGTTCAGCACTATTTTCACCGTTTCGATCAAACTATTATTTATTTGCGGTGTTAATGCCGAACGCATCCATAGATATGCAACTTCTGAAGATGGCCTCAGCTGAAATTGAAACTAATTGGGAAAATAAAAATTATTTTTGAAGAAAAGTTTTCTTTTTTTTCATGATCAGTTTTCTACAGCCACGAAGAAATTAATTCGTGAACTTGAAAGGAAAATAAATAGACATAATATGTCTAAATTATTGAAACAAAAATGGTTAAATATGATGCATATATATATATATATATATATATATATATATATATATATATACAAAAATAAGCAAAATAATTTAACTCAATTAAATAAATAAATAAATAAATAAACGACTTCCAGCAAAATAACCGCCAAAACAGACTACCCACAATGCACCCCTAACCCGTATATATAAATAACCGAGAAAAAAAACAACACTCGTGGCCTGACGATTGCGTCTAGCATGAAACAGCATGTCGCCTTTAATTGTTGAGTTCAATGTTCACTTTTATATTTACAAACGCTTTATCTCTGATATTGGGTACTTTATCCCATAAATACAGCAAACCTTAAGAGTATACTTTTTCATATATATATATATATATATATATATATATAAGTGGACAATGAGATCAGCAACAAGCTGCAACATTCTGTTTCATCCGAGGCTCACATACAAGAATATTCGCAAATTTACATACATAGAATTATCTACGGCCTTTAGTCACGTGACACGGGTCTGACCAATCAGAAATGACCCCCCCAAAAAAACTGAAAATACGACAGTTTCTCTTTTTTGTCTCTTTCTTCTCAATTTCTGACGAAGCTCTAATAAAAGTGAAACATGTTGTGTGTGTGTGTGTGTGTGTGAAATGTTTGTATATATATATATATATATATATATATATATATATATATATATATATATATATATATACAAGCAAATATATGGATATAGATCCGACAGTATGAAGAAAAAATATACGGAAAAAACAAACACAAATCCTTATATACAATTATGCTGTTTTAATGTTAATATGTCAACGTCGGACGTTTCGGTCTAATAAACCATCTTCAGGACATATTCATAAATTATAACATTATCAATACAACATGACAAAGACGATGTACATAAGAACAAGACTTATCCAAACAAATAACTGAAAGTTTTATAAGATCAGCGCCCCATTTAAAACATGGTCACGTTGTCATCACGTGGGCGACGCTGTGAAAACGTATTCCTAAAATTTTTAAACGGAGCGCTCATCTTTCAAGGGTTTGTCTGACGATCGCAAAAGCGTGAAACCCAGGGTCACAAATTCACATCAATCCAACTATATATATATATATATATATATAAATATATATATATATATATATATATATCGGGAGTAACAGCAAAATTTTCCAAATCATTTAGCAGTATAATTATCCATCCTCCAAATGTTTAATATCTAAAAAAACACTAAAATAATTGAGTTTCTTTTTTTCCACACTTCTGACACCATTTTTCATGAGAATCACTGAAAAAACATTCGATTTATTCTGCTAGACAGAGAACCACTTAAATTTTTTTGTGTCAGCCCCACTGTCTTCCCAAGTGAGCAATGGTGATAGGAAAAAGGTCATTCATGCCTTCAGTAATGGTGCCAACATTCATATTTCAGCTTCCATCTTCAAAGTCCATTAAGAACCTTCAAGAAAACGGCGAATAAGTTAAAAAAGATGGAGCAGTAAAATGGAAAACTGGATCAAAAGTTAAAAAATACAGTAGGTATCAACATTACAACTTAAAGCTAAAGTGACCAATTAGAAAAGATCCAACTCAGTCAATAAGATGTTTGGCACGTGAGAGAAGAGTTTCCGCTATGACAGTCCAAAAAGCAATTAAAAAAGTCTTGAAAATGAAATCGCACGTGAAACCTGTGATGCATCTTGTTAATCTAGGACACAAAGTAAGAATTTGAGAGGGAAAAGATCATCTTGAATAAGTTGGAAAAAGATTTTGGAATATTAAGGCATTTTTATGTTTATACATTCTTTTTATAGATACAAATATTTAAGTAAATGCTCTGTTTATAAAA
The DNA here is from genome assembly GCA_903632075.3 of Acanthosepion pharaonis. Taxonomy (NCBI): domain Eukaryota; kingdom Metazoa; phylum Mollusca; class Cephalopoda; order Sepiida; family Sepiidae; genus Acanthosepion; species Acanthosepion pharaonis. The sequence goes on from CAHIKZ030000768.1 coordinate 630,359, forward strand.
AACAGTATTAAACAACATTTACCGGCCTGAATGTTGAGAAATTTTCATAGAAGATATTCGTCCCCCGACAGGAATCGACATATAGCCTGACGTGCCTTTTAACCGATTCGGCCACAGAGGAGCGTTCGGTTAGCAAGGTCGAATTTACTGCTTTTAAACTTCAATTATCCATGAATCTCTCACGTACATTCATATCTACTCATGGCGTATCAAATGTAAACAATTGACGTCACACATTATGAAATGGACAAAGTCCGACAATAATTTTAAGACATTTATTCTTTTTATAGATACAAATATTTAAGTAAATGCTCTGTTTTATAATAAATAGTATTAAACAACATTTACTGGCCTGAATGTCCGTGAAATTGTCATAGAAAATATATGAACTTTATTTCAATACTTCATGAGCTTCCGATCCTTACCTATGTTTAATCAATAATGGACATATCCTGTTCGTTTATGCACGATTTCATCGGGTATCTTCTTTTAAGCTTGAAGAGTAATTATACATTCTTATCAAAGTAGTGTTCAGTAGTGCTATAAAACCTCAGAAAATTCCAGTAAGATATCTTTAATCATTTTGAAGATACAACGGTTCAGAGCTTAATCAAAAAAATGGACAAACAAATTTGTTTTTACACAATTTGGACAATTTTGCTGTTACACCCGGAATATATATATATATATATATATATATATATATATATATATATATATATATATATATATATATATATATCGGATTCCCCGTTGTATTCGACGTATGAGGCTCAAGCTCAGTTCCTAGGAATCGACAGCCAGACCCCAGTACATATGATCTGATTATAGTGGTGAAGGCTTTGTGCAGGAACAACTACACGTTTTGAAGAGACCTGTTGCACTACGTCACACAAGGTCTAAACAAGTGTTTAGAATTTAGAGTTTTTCTTCTCCTGGTCCAGTTGCCATCCCAGGCTGTAGAACCCAGACTTTCCTGCTATTTACACAAAGCTGGGGGGAGAAGAAGAGGATTAATACCTTTCCCATCGGTAGCACGACTAGAATTCGAACTCGGCTCTCCGATTCCTCAATCTGAGTCGCTATCCACTACTCCACCATTGCTACTTCCACTGTGAAACTCATATGTTTAGCTTCCCTTCTACGTCATCAATAAAAGTCGTGTCTTGTTTAACGATGGAAAGCAAACGCTTTTAATACAAGGTTGCACATCTAACTTGCAGTTACATAAAAATCGCATAAAAATCTACACAAAAGACAATACCCTGTCAGGTGGCAAAACTGCTCGTGGCGCCAGGGGTAGCAGTACCGCCTTGGCCACTGAAACTTTTATCTTCCCTGGATAGTGGCTGACGAGGACAGGGTATCATACGTGCTTTCTCACGTTTTATGTAGAATAAAGGTAAAAGTTCATGTCCTATTTTCATTATTAATTTAAAATGACCTCGACAGTTGTGTTTCTTTTGGTGCCGATTTCTTGTGTGTTCTAGCTTGATACCTTCACTACACGCAAACCATCAATCTGCTAGCCTGTAGAATGCCACTAACGTTTACCGCAGGTGGTCCGCTAACGGATCGCCGGCGTGTTCGTCACGTCTTCGTGCGGACAGCACGTGGCCGGCCGATGGCTACCACCAGAAGACATTTTCATCGGCGGCCCACAATCGGGTCTCTAGCGTCTTGCGTGTAGGGTTGCATCGTTCAATTGCGAATCAGGCTTTCTCGAATTTTGGTCTGTCTTTTACTTAAAGATGGAGGGTGAAAAGTTTTATTTTAGCCATATACACTATATGCTCTATGAATTTCGGAAAAACGTTGGAACTGCAATAAAAAACATTCAGAAGGTTTATTTGGATCGTGCTCCAGCTCTTCAGACTGTCAAATTTTTTTTGGCAGATCTCTTGAGGGAGATTTTAACTTAAACGATCAATCACACTCAGGGCAAACTTCCAACGTCGATGAAGACGCTCTGCTTGCCACCGTGAAGAATAAACTAAAAATTTCGACGGAAGAAAATGGCACCAAAAAAACTTGTAGAAAAAATGGGAGACATTTGTTATGTGCTTGACTAATAAATCTCTTTTTGTGAATATGAAAAAAATTGTTTTTAATATTAAAATGAGGAAGAGACTTTCGAAATGATCTAATATTCGACTATTCCAAAACCTATTTGATTATGTTCTTGTCTAAAAAATATCTTTTTTGTGAATATGAAAAAAATTGTTTTTAATATTAAAATGAGGAAGAGACTTTCGAAATGATCTAATATTCGACTATTCCAAAACCTATTTGATTATGTGCTTGTCTAAAAAATATCTTTTTTGTGAATATGAAAAATTTGGTTTTAATATTAAAATGAGGAAGAGACTTTCGAAATGATCTAATATTCGACTATTCCAAAACCTATTTGATTATGTGCTTGTCTAAAAAATATCTTTTTTGTGAATATGAAAAATTTGGTTTTAATATTAAAATGAGGAAGAGACTTTCGAAATGATCTAATATTCGAATATTCCAAAACCTATTTGATTATGTGTTTGACTAAAAAAATCTCTTTTTATGAATATGAAAAATTTGGTTTTAATATTAAAATGAGGAAGAGACTTTCGAAATGATCTAATATTCGAATATTCCAAAACCTATTGCCGAATCTCATTTTATGCACGAATAAAATAAATATTAAATTGATTCATAAATATTTTCCGCTTTTGCTTATCAAATTTATTCTTAAAAAAATAACGTACAATTACTTTGCATTCAATTTTATAATCATCATTGGTTTCAGTGACATGTTGCCAGTTTTAATGAAGATTTTTGATACATTTGAGGAAATTTCCGCAGGTTTTGTTGCAAAATGTTGTAGAATTCTTGAATGTGGTCTCAATTAGAAAAAGAACTTTCCCCATCAAAATAATTTGCTACGGCATAAAATATAATAACCATGTCAGATTAATATGTGGATGGGATAGAAAAGACCGACAAAATCCGCAAATTATTTCTTGTTTGCTTCTTGCAATATTCGGCCTTGCATTGACATAGGGGAAAAAAAACCCTTTTGTTTCTCTTTATCAGTTACGTCCGCTGCCACAGCAGGTATAAACGTGAGGCATGTTAGTATAAACACAATGGATTTTAAAATTTGACTTATGATTAGCAGTTACAATGATTCCTCATTACAATTGGTTCCCAACCACCCACCAAAAAACGGAAATTACTTATGACTCTACTAAATATTTCTAGCGAAATAGAAAGAATTTATTAACTACGGAAGACATTTTTCAATCCTGGTACTTCTCATCTGAAAATATTTTATCAAGTTTTGCCACTAAATATATACGCTATGCAATAGAAATAACAAAAGAGATTGTCACTCTAAAAATATAATTAAATTTTTGCAAGAAACGAATAATATTTGACAATGGTTCTTGTTAAAAATTCGAATAATATCATAGCAATTATCATCCTTGAAAATCCGATCTGGCTGTTGGAATAAAAAAGTAGAGATAAAAGAAATACTAGTTAAAATTTTATAATGACTAAAAATGCTTCATCTATAACATTCGAAAAATATTATAGCAGTTATCTCCCTTGAGTATATGATCTGAGAATTGTGATAACATCAACAGAATTGATATGAAATAAATACCAGTTAAAAATTCATTATATCTGACAATATTTCGACTAATATTCGAATAATATATTATAGTTATCACCCTTGAATATATCCTGATCTGATGCTTGTCCTGAAGAAAAATAGAAATAAAATGATGTACTTGTCATAATTCAGTGTTTCCTCTAAGGTAATATTGATAAATTAGATTAATCAATTAAAAAACGTATAAAATAATTATAAATCTGCCAAAATATAGTGTGCCATTTTGTAGAGATTACTGCTTCTACAGCTGCTAAAGAAATTTTGAGCAATACAAGACGTCAATTTAAAGTAAGAACAAAGATTGTTGTGGAAGATATATGAAGACAGTGGCGTGTTGTTGATAGGTCTTTTCATAGAAAAATATAAAATGTACTTCCAAGCACAGGGATTGAACTCAAAACCTTAAGTCAGTCAGCTAGAGACTATAGCTTTTAACGGAGATGTCGTCTCCGTTGGCTGGAATAAGATCACATAGTAGAACTCTGCAAAACACAGGTTATATTCTCTGTGGTCAATTTTTGTGTGTTGTTGCGAAAATATGGTATTGTGCTCCATATTTGGATTGAATGAAGAGGGACAGGTTTATTTGTAAGAATGAACAGATCTTGAATCGGATTAACTAGGATTAGGATAGACACCGATGACCTGTTTTACCACTATCTTCCTTCGGCCTTGTGCCACAAAACATGTATATGTTTTATAAATAAACATTTTTGTGTGTTGTTTTAAGGGCTTTGACATTCAGTTATAAAGCCTCACCTCAGTTTTGCTAGTTGTTCGTTTACTGAGGAAATCAAAGCGCAGAGCGAAAGAGAAGAAAGACGAGCAAATCAAAACAGGGAGCCGCTATAAGACCAAAATCTATTGTAGTTCAAACTACACGATAGTAACGCGGAAAGCAATATACTTTATTAACGGTTGATTTTCTTATTAGTTACATTTTGTGTATGGGATTTGGTAGTCTTCTGCCTAAAAACCTGTAGTGAAGTGAGACCAAAAGGCGGTCATGGTCGCCATTTGTAATTCTATCATGGTGCATGTACGAAACAAAGACTTAAAAAAAACTGTTGGTGATTTGCATGAGCGAGCATTTAACTGATATAAACGAAGAGCACGTTTTTTTTCAAGGGGCAGTTTTTTTGAATCGGATAGTTTGAACGGCGGAGTGGGTTAATAGCGGAGAAATCTATGCTGGGATTTCTTGATACTAGACATACAATTATTAATTGTTGCATTTCCTTATGCACCGCTTGGTTTGTAAAGTGTTTTGATGTTCGGTTTGTATTGATTTGAACTTGGATTTTACAGTGTTTTGATTATCAAATAGTTGCTTGCTATGAACTTGAAATACTACTTCAAATAAACTACAAAACCACATGCAAACATCTCGAAGTTAAGAAAATGTATGTTAAAATCCAATAGACTGCAGCCTAATGTTTTGAAATCTAGTGGTTCTATTGAAAGAAAACGTTAAAATTGCAATATTTTATTGTATCTAATTTCACCATTGAAATAATGCCATCAAAAAACTTCAAAATAATTAACACTCAAATAACTCCGTATTAAAAATCGAAACCAAATAAATAGATGGACGTCTGGCTCATTTAACTTTTCCCAGCGTTTCATTCCATTTTACTCTTCTCTCATTGACATTCGTTCTTTTTGTTATTCTGCAAATTTTGTTGGCCCGCAGACGATTCAATTGCTGTTCGCTATTTTCGTCGTTATTTTGCCTGTTATAGCCCCATTTTGATTGGCTTTCACACAGTCCACTTCAAAAGCAGTTGAGAGGTTTCCGATCTGAGACAAGAAACTAAAAAAAGATTAAAAATAAATGATAATGAGAAAGTTTCGTGAATAAGCAAACATTTGCTAAACTCGTGGATTGAAATGAACTCTAAATCAGACTAATCCTTCTAAATTTAAAATGTTATTGATATCCAGTCAGTTTTTAACGTGTAGATATTTGTTAAATAATTCAACTTTATTATAAGAGGAGACATTGTGAGGTAGGAAATCACGAGCGATTTCTCATCAACGATATATATATATATATATATATATATATATATATATATATATATATATATATATATATATATATATATATATATATATATATATATATTATGTGTATTATTACACATATTGTACCTATTGTTTTGGTGTGCGACTATAGTTTCACTGACTGGGGTTCCCAGTTCGAAACTATAGTTGCACGCCAAAACGTAGGTACGCATATATATATATATATATATATATATATATATATATATATATATATATATATATACCCAAGTATATTATTGGTGTATACGGAATGAATTCCAATAAACAACAATTACTATTCTTAAAAGAGTGCTCAATACAAAGTAGAGCAGATATAATTATTTATTTAAAAAAAAAATTATAACATAAATATGTTATAAAATCACTACAAAAATAGCCATTTTGTTTCAACACCTCCGGTGTCTTATCAAGTGATGAAGTTTCAAATTAATTAACGATCCTTTCCAAGGGGAAAACGTTGTTACAAAAGCTAGAATGACCAATCAAAACACAAGTATAAGAAAATTCAAAAAGCTTGACAACGAAGTCATGTTATAATAGCTATTCAGATCTTTAAAATACGGGTAATATTAAAAAAAAAAGAATTTATTCTAACCAATAATTATTAAATTATATGATAAAATTTGATATTAATATTAAAAACTGAGAATTTTAAAATCCATATTTAATCGCTATTAAGTTTAAAACTATAAAATTACTGAGGAGAAAAGAAGAAATACATGTTATTAAATTTATTTCTTCATTGAAATTACGTTAGAATAGACGCTAATATGTCATCCTGTCCTCTGACAATATATGTATACATTTTAATCCCAAGTGTGTGAATGGTGTCCTAAACTCCCGCGTAAAAACAACACAAACACAATCAGATTATAATACATATATATATATATATATATATATATATATATATATATATATATATATATATATATATACAAAAAAAAGTGACGAGGCAGGGAACATCTCCACAGTGATTTTTTTAAAACCCGGTAAATTTTAAAAAAAAAAAGAAAAATTTATTTGCAAAAAAGGAAATCAATTTTGTAAAAAATAAAATATCTATAAGAACACCGGATTTTATATCTTACTGTTCTTTCTTTTATTTTATATATATATATATATATACATACATATATACATACATATATACACAAAAAGTCAATGCGCTTTCCACACACATAGACACCGATAAATACATGTACACACATCCACAGACATTGAGCTAGACAATCAGATACCACAACCAATAAATATTTAAGACGGAAAGTGTCATTAAACAAATGCTAACCACTTATTAAAATATAACTTAAGCGAGCAAATATACAAAGATAAAAATGGTTAATAATATTATTCAATATATTAAAAAACGAAAATTCCAAACCCACAAATATCAATAAAACATATATTTTAATCATATAAGTTGATAATAGTTTTATTATATATTAGGTGAAGGAAAATAATATAAGAAGAACTACCTACAGTTAATAATATTATTTTAACCATTTTTATCTTCACAGGAAATAATGGTTTGGAACCATTGGTTAATTGTGGTCAACTTCTTTCCGCTGCAAGCCGAACGCAATCACCTTCCTAACGACGGGATGTGCAGGTGGTGTAATAGATAATGGCTTGGAATGAGAAACCGGAGAGCGGAGTTCAAATTTCAGTTCAGTTCTTAACATTCCAATATGCTCAAATACCCTTGAGGAAGATAGAGTTTATCTCACTTACTCCATCTATGTGTTAAATAGTATGACTTTAAAAAAAAATATTCTTCTTATGCTTCGGCATAAAATAATCCATAAAAGTTTGATATTCTCTAAAAAAATCAAGTAAGCAAGCAACCTGGGTATGACAATAAACTATACCCGCGTCCTGGGTAAGACGATAAACTACATCCGACAGCAAGGCCTCTGAAACAGGAGGTTTTGAGGAGGTGGAACCACCTCTTAATTGCTAGTGTGTTCAGGTCCACCCAGACCCGGGGTGGTAGCACTTGATAGAGACCCAGCTATGGGCAAATAGTTACCCCACAAAAGGAGTCAAAATACTATGAAAATATAAAAATACGTTTTAATACCAGCAGAATTTTTTGGAAAAACTATTACCAGCAGTACATTTTAGAAAAAAAAAATAATAGCAACAATACAATTTTTTAAAATAGAAAAAAAATGTTACCAGCTTTACATTATTGCAATATATATATATATATATATTATCAGTAATACAGTTTTTCAAATTGCAAAAAAAAAAAAAATATTAGCAGGATTACATTTTTGAAACAAAATACCAGCAATACATTTTTGCAAAAATTATTGCCAGCAATGAAATTTGACCAGAAATACATTTTTGAAAAGAAATATTATTATCAATAAAAATCTTGTCGTCATTAAATAACCCATTGAGGTGTTGATATGCCGTAAAAGAAACCAGGCCAAACCCAAACCATAAATCATATACTATACCAATGTACAATGAACCCAATTAATGAACAAGGTTAAAACATATGAAACCATATATCCTATCAAAAATATACTATTAAACATATATGAACCAAATATTCTGACTTTGCTCTCTTTAGACAAAAATGCTATAATATAAACATGTATGAGATCTTTGAGAAAGCTAAAATGGATGACATATCATTTTTTAAAACAGTGGGCCTCTACCAAAAAATAAACCGAATGTGAATCTCGTATGTAAAATCAATTTCTCTTCAAACTGTATACCTGAAAAGAATACATTAATGAAACCCTACTCTCGACAAAAACCCTCTTTATATGTCGATAAAACTAAGAGTTTTTTTTGTTTTGTTTTTTTTTTAATTTTTTACAAAGAATGCTTATTCTATTCATACGAATCTATTGTAAAAACCTATTTGGCATTAAGTAACCAATTGAGGTGCTGATATGCCGTAAAACAAACCAAGCCAAGCGAAGCCAAGCAAGCAAGCAATTACCAACGATGACACATTCCAGCGATAACACTCTTCTTTCGCCGGTCTAGTTTTCAAGATGGAAAGAACCTTATTCTGGATGTTTTGATTGGTCAATTATTACATAAAGATTTTTTTTTTCTAATGGCCAATCAAATACTTGCCGGCGGGAAAAAAATCCAACACCAATTAATTGTAATAGTAATGATCAATTACCCCACTTTCCTTCTTTGTTTCATATCCTAACAAGAAGGTGAATTCAGGCAACAGATATGTTTCTAGAGTAGGATACTGAGGATACCATGGACGGGGAATGTGAGCAACAAGGTTCGAAATGAGAGCAAAAAGGACACTTTTACTTAGAACTGGAATGAAGCCGTTGAACATTTCAGTACAAAACATGCGGAAAGAAGACTTGAAAATTTGATACACGTATGGCATACTAAAGCCAAAATTGGAAGATCGTGCAAATCAATAACTGAACATGAACAGGCAGGGGTAGTAGGGAGATAAACAGAGCTACAAATGAATAGGATGTTGCAGAGAGCCATGATCGCGAACATCCTAAGCTAAAATTGTACATGAAAGAAGATTATAGAATGAGGCTATTTACACAATTTTACATCGATCGGACTCTGATTAAGATTACTTGCATTATTTACATTATTCGAACTGTTATCCTCATCTTCATTGCCATATTCGCAACGTTTCAGCCATTGTAAGCTTCAGCCTTTTAGTCTATGTCTCTCTATATATCTGTCTATATCTCTGTGATGGGGTATTATGATTACTTGCATTATTTACATTATTCGGACTGTTATCCTCATCTTCATTGCCATATTCAGATGAGAAATCAGCACATATGTTAGGCCACAAAAATCTCCGAAACCGGTCAAGTATAGAAATGAATACAATTTTCTATAAATATTTTCCTGGTAGTTGTTCTGATGAACATTTCTCATAAAGTAATGTTAGTACCTCGACATTACAAATTTAAGCGCAGTACTAGATTCGTCCCAGCATTTTACAGTTGAAATGACTAAGTGTAAACGTCTATGCTATCAGTTTCTTCTCTTGCAATTCTCGCCTGTGGAACTCTATTTGAGATTCTTGCTTTCCAGTGAAGTTTGATCTTTGATTATATGCAACGCCAATCGTTAACTTCTGTCTTCTTAATTTCTATTCTTTTATTTTTCTCCTTAATAATGTTTTTCGTTATTCTCATATTCTGTCTTAGTGGCTTTATTGCCTTGCTTGGCGTAAAATGATCAAAAAAGATCACATTAGTTGTCATATTATTTGTTTTATTCAAGAATGCACTGTCAATTAAATATTTTCTTCCATGTATTTCAAATATAGGATTACCTGTCTATACCTCTGACATCTTCAGGTGATTGGAATTTTGAACCGAACCCTTTATTTTGTCCACCGGGGTAGATTGTTTCAGCTCCACGTGCCATGCCTCTTCCGGATGTCTCGGTTATTTCCCTTAAATTTAGTTTTGGTGCACAACTGCTCTGGCCTGGTACTGAACTCACAACTCTTTGGGGCTAGTCATTGGATCTAACCAACGTCTTTATCCACTGCGCCATATGTCCTTGAGGAACTAGAACAATCTACCCTGGTGGATGAAATAAAGTGTTTGATTCGAAATTCCAATTACCTGAAGAAGGCCGGAGCGTTCAACTGCCGAAATATTGTTAATATGGCAGTGAAGATGAGGATAACAGTTCGAATAATGTAAATAATGAAAGTGATCGTTCGGACAGTTTATCGTCATAAACATGATATTTTGACCGTTGTACACTCCGGCCTTCTTCAGGTTATATACGTTGGAATTTCGAACTGAACCCGTTATTTAGTCGACGGGGATAGATTGTTGAAATTAGAAGGATCTATCCCTGTAGACTAAATAAAAGTTTCAGTTCGATATTCCAACGTTTACAGAATCTAGGTGAAAATTATCGCACCGATATTTTTATTCCGCATATAAGACTCGTGGGATAATAGTGAGTGATTTTAAGGAGGTCTAATTGGATACTATATGTCTTGGTGTGATATACACTGATAATTGATCTATATATGGTTTAATTATGTTCAACAGCACAACACCTTCGCCACAGGTGAAGCACCGAAAGTCTATCCTACTTTATCGGTATTCGCAAATGTTTAGACGAGCCGCATCCTTTAGGTCCATCCGTTCGGACCTTTAAGGCTAAGACGTGCCATACCACGGACACAGGGTTGATCCATCCTCATTTACTTAGTATCGCATCGAAAAAGAAAGAATTTCCCCGGTGTTTATTTCCAAGAACGGCTACTTTGTGGAAAAAGAGTGCTGAGAAAACGTTTCACCGATTAATCTAACTTTAAGTCTAGATCAACAGTTAACTCTCCTAATAAGCACGTTTTACATATTCAGTATCTCTCTACCTTGAGCGGCTCTTTGGCCTTGTACAAATATAGTTTACTTTTAATTTAACCGACACACGCCATGAGAGAAAATCAAGACAAGTGGACTTATCTGAAGAGCGATCGACTCAGTTTTAACAGGCACGGAGGATGTTCAAGTTAAATAAATATGTGACTGTATAATCTGGGAGCAAAATGTTCGATTCATATCGGCAGTAGACACTTCTTAAAATATTCAGTATCAAGATGGTATTAAGATGACGTACCTCCTTATTCCAAGACTTATGTCAGTTTAAAGCGTTGTTGCTCGTGAAGTCTGTCCATTAAAAAAAGAGAAACAAGTAAAAGAAGTTCTTCATTCGTTACCACTGACCTTAGGGTGTACCTAAAATGTGCGCAAAGCACTTTATAAAAGAAAAAAAAAGGAAGAGTTAGTAACCTCTGATGAATGTATTTGACACTACTGGACAGATGTCAAAGTGAGTTTTATCTGTTTCTCCATCAAATCGATTTTGTCGTTTCCTTTGGGGGTTCTCTCAAGAAACATTCGATGTCTTGTCTTATTATTTATTCTCTAGGTCTTCTTTGAGAAATATATAGAGTCTATCGCTTTAATCCGGCAGTCAGTGGTCCGGTTTCTTTCATGGTCCGGTATTATTTGTTTTTAAAAATTAGATGGCATTAGTTCGTTGAGCGGCTTCGAGGGTAGCGCCACACGTTTGACAACAGGAGAGTGTTTTAGAATTACGGTCTTGTTCATTTCCTCTATATAACTATAAAATTGGCCTTTTCAGGATAACAGACAATAGAGCAGGAGGTGTAGATAATCGTCTTAGAGGTTAGAGGTGTAAGCATAACTCATTATCTACGCTTGAAAATATAGATTTACTCCATAAATCAGTAAAAAAGCTTGTTTGGAACCATTAATGATAGCCCTACTTCGTGTTTTAAGCTTTGTTCTACCTCTTTGTTGTATCTCGTGTTTTCGAAGTAATGCAGGGAAATAGATAAAGAAGAAAATCTCGTAGGTAATAATAAAATAGGTTTATTAAAAGAAGGTACACTTAGTAATTTAGGAATGCTAATTTGGTATTAACACGATCTCCCCACAGAGCATGATGTGACACAAGACCGGTTTAACGAGGATATTTCTGAGCCAGTAGATTAGGCCAAAAATTCAGTAATAACTAGAGACTGTCATTCGGCATAACATCGTCCGGGTCTTTTCATTCCGAAGGCAGAGAGTTCGACAAGCACTAAGACAGCGCGCAGCTAAGACCTAATGCTAACTCGGTAACTACCCGATATCACCACAGAATGCGATGTGGCACAAGGCCGGTTTAACGTGGGTATTCCCAGTCCAGTAGTCCCGAGCAAAAATTCCCCGTAGACCACGTAATAAAGGGATCGGGTTGCATACTGTATATCATTTTATTTATTTGTGGAAAAATTAATCTTTATGAATTCAAACTCACTTGTTTGAATTGGATTCATTACTCAAATATGAATGTTTTTATCTTTTATCTATCTACATCTATAATTCTTAAAATGTGTACATTTATGTGTGATTGGAGGTTTATGCATTTCCAAAGTTTTCATCTGATTTCAATGAATTCTTTTTCTTTTTTGTTTGATAGATAATTCAATTATTCAGTGCGGTTTTTGAGTCCAAATTGTTGGCGACAATGGCTCTCCACTACTTCTTGACCATTATAACTTTCACCAACTTTTTACTATTCACTATCTGTTCTTGGATATATGTCTTTCATAAATACTTTAATGAAAATAAATACTTTAAATTATTACAATAATATTATTTGTATTTATAATTCTTAAATGTGTGTGTGTGTGTGTGTATGTGTGTGTGGGGGGGGATTGGATATTGTTTATGCATTTTTCATCCGATTTTTTTTTCTTTGATAGATAATTCTTCAGTGTCGGTTTTGAGTCCAAGTTACACATTCCCCTTCTCTTGGCCAAGCGTCCAATCTCTCTCAACTGAGGTTACCTTTTCCATTGCATAATGCCTGCATTCTCGTTTATAGCCATCCCCAATTTAATTTTTTTATTGTCCTGCCAGTTTTTGCATTGTATTCACCATAGTAATAAGTAAGCTTGCTTATTTATTACTCATTTATTTTGCCAGCCTTTTCTAAAGTTATTTGAGCTTAGAGATCCCTGTAGCTTTACTGTGTTCTCTTCTGATATTTGCCCACACATTCCATTTGGCAATTCATACTTGCCTAAGACATGCCACCAAAGAAAAGAACTTGCCTAGATTGCAAAACCGATGCCACCAGGTTCACTATGTGAATACGAGATAAAGAATCGTCTTTGGAATGTTCAGTTTGCTTGTCTCGAAATGCCTCTCGGAATTATGTCCCTTATAGAACTTAATAAATTTTGTTTTTTGTTATTTCTCCCAAACCCTGCTCGGCCATCCATTTGCTCAAGCCCATCAAGTATGTTACGCGCTGTTTTGCTCCGACCCTTTTTCCCGCTATCTGACCTGTGAGGATCAGAATTTCCAAGCCCTCCTTCTTCATTACGTCTTACAGAAATTTCAATTGCCTCTTTCTGATGTTAATTATAATTTTCCTTTTTGTTTTCATTCTTTTCAATACCTCGTTGCTCACACATTTTGCCCATGGTATCCTCAGCATTTGTCTGTAGAACCACATTTCTGTTGCTCCTAATTTCTTCTTACTTATCTTTGTGGAGATTGTCCTGATTTCGCTGCCACTCATGATTACTCCTTTCTTTGTTTCCAACAAAATTTTCCTGTCTTTTAATACTTTGATTATCTTTTGGAATGCGTCTAGACATTTAAATTTCTGTACCTGTCGGCTTATAGTATCCCCGACCTGTAATTTGCATTTGGGGCTAATATTTTGGCTGATGAGCATGAATTCTGACTTTTATGTGTTTTATGCATAGTCCCTTCTTCTCGCTCTCCTTCACTGTCTTATAATACTCAAACTCGACACATATTTTTAAATAGCCTCATAAAATCTAAACTCACAGATGGTTGTGGCCTTGTTAGGGCCAGAAACAAAGACACAATTGAGGAATTGAGTTAAACAAATATATTAATAGAAACAGTAATACAAACATATACAAACGAGAGTGTTACAGCAGAAATGCTCGGCCCGACGGTCAGAGCGGACTGCTGGAAGCTTCCCTCTCCAAAAGGCAGTACCTGCTCCTATTTATAGCTGGAAGAGTTCATGCGTGCGTGGGTAAATTACCATAACCAGGAGTGTCAAGTATGGCGTACAGTTTGTTCTCTTATTTATAAATCCATATCATATCATCTATGTAATACAGATTCACTGGAACTATGATAAAAAATGGTATCAAGCGAATGAACTGTTGCTGATTTCATAAGATTTTACAAACTGGCGCTGCACAATCACAAGGAGCTTCACCAAACAACAAAGACACATCACTTGAAGACAGCAGCATGAGCTGAAATGGATAACAAATGTAACGAGAAGAAAAGATTAATGATTTAAACAAGCTGTTAAGTTTGCATACAACCATAAAAGAAAACTTCCATTGACTGCATAATAAAACTTCCATTGACTGCATAATAAAACTTCCATTGACTGTATAATAAAACTTCCATTGACTGCATAATAACACTTCCATTGAATGTATAATAAAACTTCCATTGACTGTATAATAAAACTTCCATTGACTGTATAAATTTCAACCGACAATAACGCAAACTATTCAATTAATTAATGCCGAAATTCTCTTCTATGTAAAGGAACTTAGAATTTCACAATTACTCTTAACATTATATTCCTGGCGGGGACTTTTTCTTTAGTCCTTTGGTTGTTTTCGGAAACTACGATTGAAAATATTTTGCTTGTCACTATTGACAGATATCAAACGGTTTTTTAAAAATTGTTGTTTGTTTGTTATTATCCGGGGAATTATCGGAAGTCTCTGTAGAACTTTGTTATGTAGATACATTTTGTAATGACAAAAATGGCTCATCATCATCATTCTCGGCGCTTGACAAATGATAAAACTGATTATTACTGTCGCTACAGCAACATTTCTGCTGACCTATTCTTCGGCCAATTACATTTTGCAGGGAGTGCTTTTCTTTTCTACAAAAGTTTAGCCAAAGGTTGGCTAAAAAATTAATCAGCGATCGAAAATTAATCATCTATCTATCTATCTATCTATCTATCTATCTATCTATCTATCTATCTATCTATCTAATATAGGGTTTATAGATTTAAATGATAACCAAAAAACATTATTTTAAAAGAGGCTCTAAATGGAAAAATAATATTTATTCGCAAATGATAACATAAGCATGTTATAACATATAACATGATTATGTTATCATTTTTAAATATCTATCTAATCTATCTATCTATCTATGATATCTGTTTCAACTTTTTAAATATCCTTTTTAAGGATGGAAAAATTATTGTTGATCATATTCTGAAGTGATACTCCAAAATTTCGTGATTAAGAACAAATCTTAATCATCTGCAAATTCAAATTTGTGGATCCGTGTACCAAATTGAGTTAATTTCTGAGTTTATTTAATCTCCGATGCAACAAAATAGTTTAAAATAATGGAGCTGGGGCAGATTTGTAAATAATATAATTCATACTATAAATGCAATGTGGAAATCATATAAATATCATTTTAAATGTTTAAATATACGACTTGATGTGTACAGGTAGAGTCTATGAACATTTCATGTCAGTTTTTAAAGTGTGTTATTTGTAAATCTGTGTAGTATTTTTTCATGTCAAAACTAATTTTATGCTCGCTAATTTTTATTTATTATTTATCTTTTAGCGGTTTTAAGCACGATATACATCATAAGGCGTTTTCTCTTCCATTTGTATTTTTATTTAATTTAATTTTACTTTTTCACAGTTATAAGCATAAAATAGATTTTTTTTCTTTCGTAATTTAGCCAATTTAGACAATTATTTCCTATTTTTGTATATTTTATTTGTCATCATAACATGTACATACTGTATTTAGATAGTCTGTTTTTTTGATCATCGCTTTATATCGTTGGGATGTTGTTATAATTTTTCTTTTTCTTTTATCTTTTATTTTCTTTCTTTATTTTTTTTTTATTAGTTTTGATCTCGATGGATATCATAAATCTTTCATTCGTATTTAATTATTTTCTTTATCTTTCTTTTAACGGTTATAAGAATATATTCTAAGATTTTTACCATTCCTTTCCTAATTTAACTTATTTCAAGAGTATTTCCTAGTTTATTTTATCTTAACCGATTTCATAATTTGGAAAAAGAGAATTTTTTTTAGTTTATTTTAATGAATATTGTTGTGTATTTTATCTTTTACATTATTTTGTACTGTTAAGAAAACACGGCATTTATGGAGACTAAATAATTATTTGAAATATTGAGAATACGTCAATTTAAACAGTAACTGACCTGTAATAATGTTAAGAATCAGGTTAAACGATATTTATAAAAATTGTGATAGTAGGGTTGAGATTCGATTCCCGCCTCCAGCTACAAATAAAAAAAAACAAAAAAAACAAAAAAAACAAAACCGTAAATTTTTAGAGTAAGGCATCAAACCTTACTTAGGAAATAACAGAAAGGATTTATTTTAAGAACGTTAAACTGACTCCTCGGTTATCCATTAAAGCAGCTATCCACCACAAAAAAAAAAAAAAAAAAAAAAAAAACAATACAGTTATATGGAGTATTTAAAAGACAGTTCGCGCAGTGGATTGGTTGATTCCGGTGCGAGGAAAACGTGGTCTATTTTCGTCCAATTTACTAAAAAGTCCAGAGTCTCTGCTAGCGTTTGATTAGGAGGGGGGAATCAGAGATTGATCTCCCCTGATTGGGTCGATTTAGTGGTGGGCAGTATGATGTTGAAAGACCCGAAACTCCCTGATGAACCAAGTCAATTTACATCACTGACGATTCCCCCGCCCACGGCGCCTATTTAAGATCGTATATTTGAATTAATGAATATGGCATTTTCCTACAATTCTGAAACGGAATTCCCTATACGTATAACCCCTTCCTTGGTTCCTGCTATCATCTCTAAACAGGATCCCCACAAATCATGTGGACTTGATGCTATCCCTGCAATATTTATAAAAATTAGACGCCCGAAATGGCGCCTGTTGTCTGTAAACTCTACAATAAATACCTTGCCGTTTCCTATCATCTGTTTGTTGGAAATCTTCTACAGTCTCCATTTTTACGAACTCGGACAGACAGTGTGATACTTCTGACTATTAGGCTTCAACATTTTTTTTTAGCAAAGTACCAAGGTTAATTGATCCGAATTGGTTACGCATTCTATAATGCTAAAATGGCCCATAATTATCATTTTTGCCGTTTTACAAATGATAAAACTGATTATTACTGCCGCTACAACAACTTTTCGGCGGACATATTCTTCTGCCAATTTAATTTTGTAGGGAGTGCTTTTCTATTCTACAAAAGTTTAGTCAAAGGTTGGCTGAGAAATTAATTAGCGAATGAAAATTAATCATATCTATCTATCTATCTATCTATCTATCTATCTATCTATCTATCTATCTCATTCTTGTTCCTATCTATCTACCTATCTATCTTATTTTGTCACCTGTTTTTTCAGAAAAAAAAAAAAAAAAAAAAAAAAACAAAAAAAAATACATTCGCTTTCACTACTTTAAAGGTCAACCGCTGATCTGTTGATGGTTTTTGCTAAAAGAATTTATCAAGATTTAGATGAGAAAATTGAAACTCGCGTTGCTCTGGATACCGCGAAGTGGGTTTTCATGTTGCCTGTTTTACCCCTTCATGTCCTTAGCTAACTTCGACTGAATAAATACGGACTACTTCTGTTATATCAGTAACTGCATTAATTCATAATGTTTTTAATAAAATTACTTTAAAGTAACTGAAGAAGATAGACTCTGTTACATTTAAACATGATGCTGTTTTCCTCCATTCTAATTGAACGCTTTTTCTGCTTGACTAGCGGGTATAGCTGCTAACAAATTAATAAAAACATTGTGTTCTGCTTTGATAGAAACACTGAAACGTATAATATCGATGTTTAAAACCGTCATCAACTGAAAAAAATCTCAATTTCTCTTTTCGTTCGCATTAAGATTCCTATTTTCGATTTAAACGGCTCAACGTCGAACCCCCATCTTGGGTCCTTTTGATCTGTACGCCATGTTTCAGTAAGATTCTGAAAGAAAAAGGAAACAAAAAAAGTAGCCGGAGTGCTTATGCATTCTGTGACTCATTTGTCCTTTAACATCAAAGAGGAAATGAAGATTTCAAAAAGTCAAGAGAGTCCGATTCTTTAAAAGAGATTTAGCCTTTATCTTGTGGAGTTTAAGCATTGATCTCGTGAGGAGATACCTTTTACTCATTTAAAAAAAAAAAGGTTGAGAGTTGCTTTGTAGACAAAGAGAGAAATCAATAGTTCTTATAATTCTTCTGCGAGAAGGTCATCCATAAAAAACAATTAAATTTTAATGATCTACAGCGAGTATACGATGAAAGGTGGCATTCTGTTCATGAAGACAGAGCCTCAGTATTTAGTTCTCTCTCTCTCTTTCTCTCTTTCTATTCCTCCCTCAATAGTTTTATTCCTTTCCTTCTAGTCTTCAACCTTCTCACTGCATTTCCCTACTAATTATTTCCTCATTTCGTCAATTGTCTATCGACTTCATTTGAGCCGTCTGAGATTTATCAGGACTTAGCTCACAGCACATTCGGTCAGTCTATCTATCAATTTGAAAACCTTCAAGGGGAAACGCTGTACTTCTTTCAAATGAAACACGCCATATCTTATTTTTGGTATCGACGAAATGGTGTCATCATCTCTTGTGGGCTTTGTCAACATTATTAAACGAAACTTGTTGATGATTAAACTTATGTTTATTTTTCAGTCTAGTTACGGCGAATATGAAACATTACATTAGGGAACAATCTATCTATCTATCTATCTATCTATCTATCTATCTATTCATTCATCTATCTATCTATCTATGCATTCTGTATGCCATTCATCCATCTATCTATCTATCTATCCATCCATCTATCTATCTATCTATATATGCATTTTCGCTATTCATCTATCTATTCATTCATCTATCTATCTATCTATCTATCTATCTATCTATGCATTCTGTTTACTATCTATCTATATCTATCCATCTACCCATCATGCATTTTGTTCCCTATTCATCTATCTATCTATCTATCTATCTATCTATCTATCTCATTCATGTTCCCCATTATCTATCTATCTATCTATCTATCTATGCATCTATTCTATTCATCTATCTATCTATCTATCTATCTATCTATCTATTCATCTATCTATCTATCTCATTCTGTCCTTTATTATCTATCTATCTATCTATCTATCTATCTATCTATCTATGCATTCTATTCGCTATCTATCTATCTATCTATCTATCTATCTATCTATCTATCTAAGTATAGGGTTGGTATAGATGGAATAATATTCTGATAACCAAAAACATTATTATTAAAAGAGTGCTCAAAACCGAGTAGGGCAAATAACATAAGATTGTTATAACATCATAAGTTACGTCATAACATGATTATCTTATAATATCTATCTATCTATCTATCTATCTATCTATCTATCTATCTATCTATCTATCTATCTATCTCATTCTGTCCCCTATCTATCTATCTATCTATCTATCTATCTATCTATCTATCTCCCGATGGTAAGGTTATAGTTATAACACACTCTCCTACTCAGTATAACGTAATACGTTAAACTATTCTCTATACGTAATACGTATGCTCTTGCGGTACGCCTGTATAGTTTATATGATGACTGACTCCAATAGGACTGGTATTTATCGGCCGCCCCGTTGCGGACTAGATGCGACACAATGTCAATTTTTATGTGGAAAACCCGAGCTTTTCCCCCCGGGTTACTGTACGCTGTCAATACGAGGACAATGGCCCTGTTGACCACCGACGTGAAATGACGGAAATTAATTGGGATCAGCAGGGAAACAAATGGAGGAATCCCTAAAGAATTTGAAAATTGGGACCAAAGAACTCGCCCGAATTTCGAGGTGTAGCACCAACAAAATGAAACCGCTACAACATGGCCCCAGTGGGTAAAAGTGTTGGTTGGATCCAGTGACTAGACCCAAAATGTTTTAAGTTCAATACCTGGATACTGCAGTGGGAAAAAAAAAAACTTGAAGAGTTGAGTTAAAGGGAGATAACTGAGACATCAGGAAGAGGCATGGTACTTGGAACTAGAACAAACCATCCCGGTGAACGAAATAAAGGGTTCAGTTCGAAATTCCAATCACTTGAAGAAGGCTGTAGTGTACAACGGCTGAAACATCGTGAATATGGCCACAACAATTAGGAAAACAGTCGAAACAATGTGAATAAAGTAAGCACTTTACTTCGTGGCGTTTCTCTCTCGGATCCACTTCTCATTCTTCTTTACGTTTTCTTTTTCTTGAAATTGTTCTTGCTGGTTCCACGAATTGTTTTAGCACTGGCACATCGAAAATGTCGTACAGCAATTTAACCGCTTCTTCAGGTCTTTCATCAGTTAATATTTTCTGCACCTGATTTTGGTGCCTTTTATGTTGGAATTTTTTTCCATTTCCATCCTTGTAGGCTGTAAAGAATACTTTACTGCCGACCTTGAAAGCATTGGTATTGCTTTTATTCATCGTTCGTGATTTTCGACTTGACTTTTCAATAACTTCTCGAACACCGATTCGACCATTCTAGCAAACATTAATTCTGTCGGTGACATTCCTGATGGTGTGATGGGATTAGGTGTTAGCCTGTACACTCTCAAAAGATTTTGAAGTGCGTCCTCATTTACTCGTTCTAATGCTGCGAATGGTACTCTCAGGTTTGGTTAAAGTACTGGGGTCAAAACTTTTTCTTACTTGGTAATTCGCCTTGGATTTTGAACACTGGCCCGGTTCATTAGACAGAACACAAGGAAAACATTTTTATTGTTCTTCCTTCAGTTTTTTGCTCTGGTTTTAAATTTTGTTTCGTATCCGCTTACGATTTTACAAAACATATTACACCTGGTTTTCTCGGAAAAATATAATTGCAGTACATTTCGTACACTATGGAAGGGTATATTTCTTAAAAAACAACTTGGTTTTTTTTATCTTTTTCCCTGTCACTACATTCATGACTCAATATTTTTTTAATGTCTGCAAAAATACACAGCAACAGTCAGTCCGTTATCAGGATTGTACACAAATTTTGATACGGTGTTTTGCAGCGTGTCTGGTGTAAGAGACGCTGAAAAATGTTTTTCTGTCTTCTTCTGTACGACATTCATTAACTTCAGTTTCTTTTTTTTGTAGTTCCAGCAACTGCCGATTATTCTGTTGCTGTTTTTGTAGTTCCAGCAACTGCCGATTCTGCTGTTGCTGTTTTTGTAGTTCCAGCAACTGCCGATTCTGCTGTTGCTGTTTTTGTTGTTGTTGCTGTTGAATTTCAACTAGGAAAGTGAAAACTTTCGCCATGTTCGCAAGAAATATTTTTTCTACAGACAGGACAATTTTTTTAAATCAACGTGGTTTAATTTTTTGCCGTCACCCGAAGCCAGGAGTATATTTCTTACTTGTTTTCTAAACAACAAGTTTCTTTCGTACTTGTTGACTTTGAACGTGTTTCTGAATCACAATGGGTATAAATTGTCTGAGTCTCAAATCCCCTGTCGTCATTACTGCAACGAGGTTTTGTTGCGAAGATAATCCATCTTAATGCATCGTGTATTTCGATATGAACGTCTGTGTTGTTTGTATGACAGTCGGCTTCAAAACGACTGTCTGCATCTGATACGACTGGCTGTGTTGCATACGTATTAGTTGCAAGTCACCCTTTATTATAACTATAATTCTTAAGTGGTACTTTTACACATTATGTTTATCTATCTATCTATCTATCTATCTATCTATCTATCTATCTATCTATCTATCTATCTCTTTCTCTTCCTTATCTATCTATCAATCCATCTACCTCATTCTGTTCTTTATCTATCTATCTATCTATCTATCTATCTATCTATCTATCTATCTATCTATCTATCTATTTCTGTTCATTTCTTTCTCACCCTGTTTCTTTCTAACCCTCTCTCTCTCTTTCTATTTCTATCTCTACATATATTTAGCAATTATATTCATATAGATTAAAAAAAAAATATTGTGTCCGTTTGCATATAAACCCGTTTTCCCCAAAATTCCAAAAAGTCTATCAGGTCAAAGAAGTATCTACGTTGAGCATCTAGACTACCGTTAGATTAATCTGGTAATACGATATGTAAATTGGTGTCTTATAAATCATCAAATACGTTGGACGAAAACAAAATGAACGGTGGCCGAATGTGGCTGTGAAGCCAACGCATTAAGAGAAATAACTGTTATTCAGTTTCAACTTTTTTCAAATAATTCGCAGAGATATCAAGTCAATCTTGAAACAGCGGGTAAAAAATCAAACTTTACTCAAGTGAATGGGAACGGTGTCATTTTTCAGAAGTTTAAATTGTTGGCAAATTGATGTCATTGAAGTTAAATACGTGCAAACAATAATATGGCATCTAATGAATTCAAATGGAACAACAGCTGATTTATCTTCTGTTTTTGAGCACACACACACACACACAAATATGTATATATATATATATATATATATAAAGGAGAGATTAAAGTTGTTCCAACGAGAAAAAGATATATATATATATATATATATATATATATATGAAGAAATATAGTTTTACGGTGCTGTATTAATGGGATAAAGTGCTCAATATCAGAGACAGAGCAAAATATAAAATATAAATATAAAAGTGAATACTGAAGTCATCGTCAGGTAGTTTGACGATGACGACTGGCATGAACCCGTCTTCGCCTCTGAGTGTTGACTTCAATATTGACTTATATATATATATATATCCGGGAGTAGTTTATGGCATTCACCTTTGCATAAATGGCCTTGGAATGTATTATTGCTTCATATTATTGCTTAAAAATTATTATATTATATTATATTATATATATATATATATATATATATATATATATATATATATATATATATGTACATGTGTGTGTGATCAGAATGCGAAAGATAGATGTAAGTATACTGTTGATTGCCGATAAACGTTTTACTAAATATATATATATATATATATATATATATATATATATATTCATCCAAATATATTAACGCCTTTATCCACTAAAGTTAGATCCAATGACAGGACCAAAGAGTGCGAGTTCAATACCCAGTTAAGGCAGTAGAGAACTTGGAGCGGGGAATTAACAGGAGATAACTGACATCCATTAAACATGGCACGTGGAACAAGAACAGTCTACCCCAGTGAGCGAAATAAGGGGTTCAGTTCGACATTCCAACAACCTGAAGAAGGCCGGAGCGTACAATGGCCGAAACGTTGTGATAAATACGGCGACAAAGATGAAGACAATTGTACGAATAATGTAAATTGTGCAAAAATATCGAAGGCAAAAATAATATAGAGGAATCCCACCCTAATAGCCATTTTGTAGAGAGAAACCAGAAATGCATGGACAGGGGACAATTCACGACCACGAGAAACTTTAAATAATCAACCCTTCACCAAAAATATTAACACTCATATAAATAAAATTCCAAAGTAAACGATTAAAATTGACACCAACACCCCAAAAATCAAATGTAACCTAAGACTATCAGAATAGTTTATGGAAGAAGAAAACAATGTAAATCACGAGTTAAAAAAAAAATCACCTCCCAAAAGGCAGAAATACAGCCCTTGATGTATTTTGCAATTACATCGCGAACTTTCCATTAAAGGAATTGGAAATGCGCCAAACAAAATCCAACTTCAGCAGACAACAATAGAATCAACTAAACGATCTAAAATTGGAAAGAATTTCCGTTATCAAAGAAGCTGATAAAGGAAGTACAGTTGTTATTATTTCACTCGCTAAGCAAATCTGTACAACAGTCTCAAACCCAACAAAAAGATCACAGACGAGAAGAGTTTTGAAAAATACTCCCCAATAGAAAATACGCACAGAATTTAATCAACAATAATACTAAAAGATCAAAACAAATTAATACCCACGTACTCCGAGAAAAGGATGATACCATATAACTCAACTTTCAAACAAAAGAACATAGAAATGTACACAAACATCCAACTAAACTTAGCTATCCTAAGAAAGGACAAAAAAATTAAAGACATCTTGGCAAAAATACCCAAAACACACTTGGGGCTCGTATAACAAATGCCACATAGTAGTAACTGATATTAAAATACAAACAACGAAAGGTCCTGGCGATAAATAAACTACAATCTCAAATGCTTCCTCCGGGTTATGATACCTTACGCCCCACGTCCGATCGCTGACACAAACCCATTCTCATTGACAAGGCGTCTACAAGAGGAGGACTGACATTGAAAATAAATTTAAAACAATGGTCCGAGACAGACACTTAGGGGCTGATTATAGCCACGTACAGAATTTATATATATATATATATATATATATATATATATATATATATATATATATAATTATTTTTACCTATGCTATAACTCTGGCGGTGTTAAAAACAGATAAGGCAATTTGTAAATAAAAAATTATTAAACAAACTGATATTTAGGAAAAAAACAATAAAAAGAAAAGGCTAAAAAACCGTACTGCTTGAAAAAATCAACCAGTAACACAATATCTAGACAAAAGAAAAATATCGACAGCCTTACCTAAGCTGATAGGTAAAAGTGCTCAATACATTAAGTTGAGAAAATTTGTATATATATATATATATATATATATATATATATGAAGAAATATAGTCTTAAGGTGTGCTATATTTATGGGATAATGTGCTCAATATCAGAGATAGAGCGTGTGTAAATATAAATCGTTATCTATCTATCTATCTATCTATCTATCTATATATATATATATATATATATATATACAGAGAGAGAGATAGAGAGATTAGTTCAAATGTTATTTTTAGTTGTTATCCATATTTGAGTAGATGTCCCGTTTTCTTTTTTAAATGTTTACATTTGAAATTAATTGCTTGTGAAAATATTATATAAAATTATCTTGATTACAATTAAATTTTGAAGATAAATATTGGCTACAAAGAATGGCGTCGGAAATGAGTTCCACGTGCGAGAAGTTCGTGAAAAGAAACTGCTAGCATAGAACTTACGGCTTGAGACCTTGCCGCTAATATTAAAAATGCGCTTAAATTCATAAAGTCTAGGTTCTAGACATAGCGGACATTGCCATGTTGTATTTATTGAAACGGGTCATGAAGGTAACTTTACGGCGGTGAGAGATTTACTGAAGACGAGATGCCAGGTCATCCGAAGTAATTGATTCCTCTTTGGATTTTATTAAGGAGTTCTAAATATATAGCAGGAATATCAAGCCATGTGTGGCAGCATGGACGAATGCAGATATGTCAGATAGATTCAAGAGAGATAAAAATGTCTACCACGATACAGTGAATCAACTTCAGTTGACCTAGCAAAATTATAATGTAATCTTTCCACATCAGAGACTATTAGCCTGAGAAAACTCGAAAGGTGTTTATCCTGGAGGTCAGCATCGGCCATGCTGATGGAAGGCAGAAAGGGGTCTCTCAAATGATTAACAGAGAGCAGTTTTGTTTTGGAGGAGTTAAAATTAAACCATTCTTTCCCCCAGTTGTTCTCGAAAAGAACCTACAATCTGTGGTTGATTGGGACAGGAAATGACTTTAATGTTTCCAAAACAAAACTGCTCTCATTTAGCCGGCAGAGAGAACCCTCTCTGCCTCCCATCAGAATGGATGATGCCCAACTCCATGAGAGCGCCTCTCTGCACTTACTTGGTCTCACGCTTTCCACTGACCTGAGGTGGAACAACTACATTGAATCAATAGCTTCATCTACTGCAAGAAAAGGTGTTTTCTCCGTGTCGCGCCATAAGGTTTTTCTCCCCTGAGTCAATCCTTCAAATCTACAAATCAACCATTCGTCCTTGCATGGAATACTATATGGCCTCGTGCCCTCGCTGTTCATCTCGAGATCCTTAAAAAAATCCAGAGAAGGATATACAATATGATAAGTCCTAATCTGGCATCTCGTTTACAGTCACTCTCTCACAGATGTGCTGTGGCTTCCCTCTGTCTTTTCTACAAATATTTTCATGGCAACTTCTCTGGCGAGCTACTTTCACTGGTGCCCTAAATGCATGAATTTAAGCGTGCTACTAGGTTGTCACCTCGATCCCACCCTCTCACTGTCGAAACATTTAAATGTAACCGCCTCTTCTACTCCAGCAGCTTCTTATCTCGCACTTCCTGTCAGTGGAATTCTCTTAGTCCTACTTGATTCCCTGGTAGCTATAGTGTTGAAATATTCAAATGTAATGTCAATCGTCATCTTCTGATGCCTTGATCCTGATCCTCGTCCTTCTCCATATCCTTTCCTCAAACACCACTCTTTACTCCTGCTTTCTGTAACCCCATTGCGTGCTAGTGGAACTCACGCCTTGCTTGGGGTTATTATGCTTAAAAAAATTAGTAAAAACTTTAGAACATTTTTTAAATCAGCCGCCAATTTGACTTCATCAAATTGATCAGACTTAGTATCAGGCAAGAGTAAATAGTCATGTCATCAGCATAGATATCAAGCTGAGAACTGATGCCATCAAGAAGATCGTTGATGAAAATTTAAACCAAAGTAGGACTAAGGATAGAGCCCTAAGGGGACGTTTGTATTAGTACAAAAAAGATCTAGAAGAGTGGGCGTTTAGGATGATATTTATTCCACGTTTTTATGACAAAAACTGAATCAGTTCAAAAATTCCTCCGGAAATACCACAGCCTTGCAACTTATAAGGAAAACGGGTTAGCCAAACCCTGTAAATCGCTATCAAGATGTCCAAATCCATAGTTCAAATTTCTTCAGCCGTATTTAAAGCTTGATAGATTCTTTCAGCGATAATGGTATATCAGCTGTAGACTTAGAGAAGCGAAAACCATATTTTTTGCCTGAAAGAACGCCCTACGATCTGAGTTGCTGAACTGATTCAGAGTTGATTAGGACCTCTAAAGTTCTATCTTGAACGATATAAGCACTGTTTGCAATCATTATGGCAACATTAAACACATTAGACGTAGCTATGGGATCACTTCTTGGGCACATTTTAGCGAATTTCTAGACCATCCATATAGAAAACGGAGTGTTTAATAACCCAAATCCCCTTTATGTATCTAATATTTTGACGAAACTTTCATGTTAACGGAAACCTTAAAGAAAACTTTGATAATAATTGAAATTATGAACACAACATTAATACTAGGATATTTTTCTTGACATTCTAGCAAATGGTTATAGTGAGTTTATTTTTCAAATTTTAAAGCTTCGACAGCCCAATGTATATTTGTATATATATACTTGCCATGAAAATAAAATTATATATATATATATGCAAGTTTCATAAAATATGACAGAGAATATATATATATATATATATATATATATATATATATATATATATATATATATATATATATATATGTATGTATATATATGTATATATATATGAAGAAGTATAGTTTTAAGGTGTGCTATAATTATGGGATAAATTGCTCAATATCAGAGATAGAGCGTATGTAAATATAAATATAAAAGTGTACATTGAAGTCAACACTCCATGGCGACAGGCTGTTTCATGCTGGACGCAATTGTCAGGCCTAAAGAAGTAAAGTGATGTATTTTTATCACTTTAAACGTTATTTTTAGTGGGTGCCCTTATTTTTGAAGAGGCTCCATCTCATTACTTTTTTAACAGTATTTTCATTTTCGTTTACCAGCCTGAATATTCCAGAAATGTTATTTAAAAAGAAATGTCGCCTCCGGCAGGATTCGAACCTGTCCCCTACTTTACAGAGGAAACCGTTTCGTTTTTATATTCCTGGCTTACATAACTGCTCAGTTTCGTAAACGAAACGTGAGCAAAGCGATTTCTAAAGAAGTAATGGGTTTTCTATTTATTAATTCAGTCTATTTTTTTGATCCCTTTAAACGTTATTTTTAATGGATACCCATATTTGAGTAGACGTTCCGTTAATTTTTAAAATAGTATATTTGTTTTCGTCAACCAACTTGAATATTCGAGAAATTTTATTAAATCTACATTAATATAATGGAGGAAATATATTCTGGGTGAAGAAGAAGAATAGCAACATCAATAACAAGGTAAGCTCAAAAAATGGAAAAAGAATGGGGAAAGAGAAGGGGAAGGGAATAATGAAATAAAGAAAGCGAAGTAGAGAGGAAAAGGAGATAAAAAGAAGAAAAATAGAAACGGGGATAGAAGAAGAAGAAGAAGAAGAAGAAGAAGAAGAAGAAGAAGAAGAAGAAGAAGAAGAAGAAGAAGAAGAAGAAGAAGAAGAAGAAGAAGAAGAAGAAGAAGAAGAAGAAGAAGAGAGGAACTAGAAGAAGAAGAAAAGAAGAAGAAGAAGAAGAAGAAGAAGAAGAAAAAAAAGAAGAGAGGAACAAGAAGAAGAAGAAAAGAGAGGAAGAAGAAGAAGAAGATGAAACGAGAGGAACGCGAAGAAGAAGAAAAGAGAAGGAAAGAGAAGGAAAAGAAGAAAGAGAAAGAAAGAGAAGAAGATGAAGAAGAAGAGGAAAAGAGAGGAACAAGAAGAAGAAGAACGAAAGAGAAGGAAGAAGAAGAAGAGGAAAAGAGAGGAACAAGATAAAGAAAAAGAGTGAAGAGAAGAAGAAAAAGATGAAGAAGAAGAAGAAAAGAGAGGAAAAAGAAGAAGAAGAAGAGGAAAAGAGAGGAACAAGAAGCAGAAGAAGAAGAGGAGGAGGAGGAGGAAAAGAGAGGAACAAGAAGAAGAAGAAGGAAAGAGAAGGAAGAAGAAGAAAAGAGAGGAAAAGAAGAAGAAGAAGAAGAAGAAGAAGAGGAAAAGAGAGGAAAAAGAAGAAGAAGAAGAAGAGGAGGAGGAGGAAAAGAGAGGAACAAGAAGAAGAAGAAGGAAAGAGAAGGAAGAAGAAAAGAGAGGAAAAGAAGAAGAAGAAGAAGAAGAGGAAAAGAGGAAAAGAAGAAGAAGAAGAAGATGAAGAAGAAGAGGAAAAGAGAGGAAAAAGAAGGAGAAGAAGAGGAAAAGAGAGGAACAAAAAGCAGAAGAAGAAGAGGAGGAGGAGGAAAAGAGAGGAACAAGAAGAAGAAGAAGAAGGAAAGAGAAGGAAGAAGAAGAAAAGAGAGGAAAAGAAGAAGAAGAAGAAGAAGAAGAAGAAAAGAGAGGAAAAGAAGAAGAAGAAGAAGAAGAAAGAGAGTGAAAAGAAGAAGAAGAAGATGAAGAAGAAGAGGAAAAGAGAGGAAAAAGAAGAAGAAGAAGAGGAAAAGAGAGGAACAAGAAGCAGAAGAAGAAGAGGAGGAGGAGGAGGAAAAGAGAGGAACAAGAAGAAGAAGAAGGAAAGAGAAGGAAGAAGAAGAAAAGAGAGGAAAAGAAGAAGAAGAAGAAGAAGAAGAAGAAGAAGAGGAAAAGAGAGGAAAAAGAAGAAGAAGAAGAGGAGGAGGAGGAAAAGAGAGGAACAAGAAGAAGAAGAAGGAAAGAGAAGGAAGAAGAAGAAGAAGAGGAAAAGAGAGGAAAAAGAAGCAGAAGAAGAAGAGGAGGAGGAGGAAAAGAGAGGAACTAGAAGAAGAAGAAGGAAAGAGAAGGAAGAAGAAGAAAAGAGAGGAAAAGAAGAAGAAGAAGAAGAAGAAGAAGAAGAAGAGGAAAAAGAAGAAGAAGAAGAGGAGGAGGAGGAGGAAAAGAGAGGAACAAGAAGAAGAAGAAGGAAAGAAGAAGGAAAAAAAGAGAGAAAAAGAAGAAAAGAAGAAGAAGAAGAGGAAAAGAGAGGAAAAAGAAGCAGAAGAAGAAGAGGAGGAGGAGGAAAAGAGAGGAACAAGAAGAAGAAGAAGGAAAGAGAAGGAAGAAGAAAAGAGAGGAAAAGAAGAAGAAGAAGAAGAAGAGGAAAAGAGAGGAAAAGAAGAAGAAGAAGAAGATGAAGAAGAAGAGATAAAGAGAGGAAAAAGAAGAAGAAGAAGAGGAAAAGAGAGGAACAAGAAGCAGAAGAAGAAGGAAAAGAGAAAGAAGAAGAAGAAGAAAAGAGAGGAAAAAGAAGAAGAAGAAGAAGAAGAAGAAGAAGAAGAAAGAGAGAGGAAAAGAAGAAGAAGAAGATGAAGAAGAAGAGGAAAAGAGGAAAAAGAAGAAGAAGAAGAGGAGGAGGAGAAAAGAGAGGAACAAGAAGAAGAAGAAGAAGGAAAGAGAAGGAAGAAGAAGAAAAGAGAGGAAAAGAAGAAGAAGAAGAAGAAGAAGAAGAAGAAGAAAAAGAGAGTGCATAGAAGAAGAAGAAGATGAAGAAGAAAAGGAAAAGAGAGGAAAAAGAAGAAGAAGAAGAGGAAAAGAGAGGAACAAGAAGCAGAAAAAGAAGAAGAAGAAGAAGAGGAGGAGGAAAAGAGAGGAACAAGAAGAAGAAGAAGGAAAGAGAAGGAAGAAGAAGAAAAGAGAGGAAAAGAAGAAGAAGAAGAAAGAGAGTGAAAAGAAGAAGAAGAAGATGAAGAAGAAGAGGAAAAGATAGGAAAAAGAAGAAGAAGAAGAGGAGGAGGAGAAAAAGAGAGGAACAAGAAGAAGAAGAAGAAGGAAAGAGAAGGAAGAAGAAGAAAAGAGAGGAAAAGAAGAAGAAGAAGAAGAAGAAAAGAAGAAGAAAAGAAAAGAAGAAGAAGAAGAAGAAGAAAGAGAGTGCATAGAAGAAGAAGAAGATGAAGAAGAAAAGGAAAAGAGTGGAAAAAGAAGAAGAAGAAGAGGAAAAGAGAGGAACAAGAAGCAGAAGAAGAAGAAGAAGAAGAAGAAGAGGAGGAGGAAAAGAGAGGAAGAAGAAGAAGAAGAAGAAGGAAAGAGAAGGAAGAAGAAGAAAAGAGAGGAAAAGAAGAAGAAGAAGAAGAAGAAGAAGAAGAAGAAGAAGAAAGAGAGTGAAGAGAAGAAGTGGAAGAAGAAATAGAAGAAGAAAAGAGAGGAAGAAGAAGAAAAAAGAGCAAAGAGACGGAGAAGAAGAAAATAGAAAAAGAAGAAAAGAGAGAAAAAAGAAGAAACGAAAAAAAAAAAATTCTAAGAAGATAGAAAAGGAAAGCCTAAATGACAAAGAAATATTGGCTTTTTCAAGAAGAAGAACGAGAAGGAGGAAAGAAAAAAAAAAGAAAGAAAAAAGATGAAAACTAAATAAAGATAAGAATTGGAGAGTTTGGAGAAAAAGAAGAGTAACAACAAGAAAATAAGTAAAATCAGGAGAAATTAGTTGGAAAAAAAGAGAAAAGGAAGAAATTAGGAGGAGGAGGAAAAGAGTGAAAAACAAAACGGCAACGTCTATAAAGAAATAGGAAAAGAAGAAAATGTTGATTGTGCAGAGTCAGACCAATATAAAAGGAAGGACGAAACGAAGAATAAATATGTGTAGACATAACAAAAGATGACATCGTAAACAGCTGTCATGAAAAGGCCTCTTCGCAATGTCTTGCTTTGATTGCAATTCGACAATTAGATAAGATATTGCAGACAGTCCTTGTATTTTTATCATGAACACTATTTTCAGCCGGTGATAATGATACAATTATTTCGACACGACAGATACTTAACGGTTTTGATCTATTTGCCTTTTAATTATTTATTCATTTCTTCTTTTTATTTATTTATTTCCTTCCAGAAATAAAAAAAAAAACAGCTAAATAACGTAGAATATACAGTAATTTGGTATGTTTGAAAATAACGGGATTTAAATAGAAAATTAAAAAAAAATTCAAGTGAAGAAATTGAAAATTTTGCAAAGTTATTTTGATTTTTTAATTGCAAAAAAGTTGGAAAAAAATTGTAAATATATGTCTTCGATTCTGGAATTAGAGCATCATAGTATAATGGCATAATACAATTATTTGGTACATTTTCTTTAGACTGTCAAAAGGACTCAAGTTACTATATTAGTCAGACTCAGACGTCAAGAAAATACGAATGAAGCCCAGTGTAGTTAAACTACAGTGATTTAATTGCCATCCGAGAGATAATAATTTCTCATATAACGACGTATATTAAGGTAATCGCGTTATTTTAAAGTAGATATATTTGTGTGTATATATATATATATATTTATATATATATATATATATGTGTGTGTGTGTGTGTGAGTGTGTGTGTGTATTTAGGCAGCAATTTTTCATTGATGCATGTTTCATTAAATAATATAGACAAGTTTTGTCTATTTATTTTATGTAAGTTCTTTTCATATTGTCTGATAAGCTTAATAACATTATCATTGAAAGACGAAAGGAAATCACGACATTAAATCATGTATCAATATGGTGATTTCCTTTCGTCTTTCAATGATAATGTTATTAAGCTTATCAGACAATATGAAAAGAACTTACGTATGGATTTGACTATGAATGTCTTTCATTTCAATATATATATATATATATATATATGTGTGTGTGTGTGTGTGTGTGTGTGTGTGTGTGTGTGTGTGTGTGTGTGTGCATATATGTAGAAAAATAGGAAAGAACACATTAGGTAAATAATCCGGAGTTCTTTAGTATTTTTGTTTTTATTTAAAAAAAAAAACAAACTGTGCTCCATACAGAAGTAGAGCTTAAATTATAATTATTTTTGTATAAACCTATGATTCCTTCGCTACATAAGAGTTCTCATGTTTCCAAAACGAGATTCCTAAATTTTCGCTTGAGGATGAAACAGAGGTTTATACTTTAATTGAATTTAATTTTAATAATTATATCGATGTTTTCGGCTCTCGTTTTTGAAACATGAGAACTCTTATGTAGCGAAGGAATCGTATTTTTTAAAAAATAATTATATATATATATAAAGCTAATCTGTAGTAAGGCAGTAAAGCCACTAATACACAAAGGGTTACTTAGTGTGGGAGAATTAGAAAACTGAAACATTACTAAGGAGCGTCTAGAGAAGAAAAGTAATACTGAGGACAGTAGATAGCGATTGATACTGCATTTATATTTTTGAAGATTAAAGTTGGCTGGAAAGAATGGGGCCGGAAAGGGAATTCTAGAAGTGAGAAGCGCGAGAAACGAAACTGTTAGCATAGGACTTACGGCTACATTTGGCTAACACAACTGCATATCGATGAGATGCCGTCACCAGTGTAATATTACGTTTAAATTCATAAATTCTAGCTACCATAGCGAAGATCTCACTCAAACATTTACCATGAAAAAAAGGATTTATAGAAAAGGTACAGAGAGGCGACATTACGGCGGTGAGAATGTGATTGAAGCCGAGACGTAAGATCAGGACCAATAATATTGCTGATTCTTCTTGGGATTTTATCAAGGATCTCTAGATATATAGTCGGTGCACCGGACAATATATAACTAATATTTGAAGCATGGAAGAATGATAGACTTGTAGATATGTAAGAAAAATTGTCTAGCATGCCAGAGTGAACCAAATTTCTTACCAGATGGTCTAGCAATAGATTCAATATATATATGCGTTTGTGTGTGTGTGTGTGTGTATTGATATAATAGGAAAGAACTGTGAGAATGATGGTCTGAAGTTCTTTAGTATTTTCGTTTTTATTTTTAAAAACAAAATTAAAGCCTAGATTGTATAGTCATTAGGGCCAGAGAAAAAAAAAACACTCAACCCAACCTTACACGATTCCAAAAACTTGGCATATAACAAACAATCCTGCTTCAATCAAAGCAGTAACCCCTTGATATATAAAAACAAACTCAATCACACGTCTATTTCAAAACTAGAAAGAAGTAAAACATACTGTAGCATAGTTATTCCAAATATCGCCTAAAGATGAGACCGCTATCCGGTAGTTAAGGTTTAATATGGAAATTAAACCTGAATATTGCCGACCAGGTTTGAAACATAGTAATTTCTGTGTCGTGATGCAAACATATTTTTAAAAAATTATTATAATACATATATATATATATATTTTTAGATATGAAGAAAAATATACAGAAAAAACAAACAAAAATCTTAATATACAATTATGCTGTATTAATGTTAATATAAAGTCAACGTCGGACGTTTCGGTCTATTTTAGACCATCTTCAGGACATTTTCATTAAACATAATTAACATTAGAACATATAAAATTCAACATGAAAAGACTATGGACATAAGAGCACAACTAATCCAAACAGATAACTGAAATTTTTATATAAGATCAGCGTTCCGTTTAAATATGATCACGTCGTCGTCACGTGGGCGATGTTGTGAAAACGTATTCGAAGATGATTTCAAAATATTTAAAAAAAAAAAAAAAGTCTTATGTGTCGGTATCGGTATTAGTGGCGATGTTATGTTGTTTCCTAAATCGATCTGTTTGTTGTTAATTGGTGTTACGTAGGAGGATAACTCTGTCGTCTCTATACAAATCAGTGTTCTTACTATCGAAACTGTATCTAAGTCCCGACAGTAACAGAATGACAACTAGTTTAAAGCTTCTGCGGATTAGAACGCTCCTATCGCTATAGAACCATCGGGATATAGAATGGGTTTCTGGGATGTTGATTTCCTGGCCAGTGAGGGTGCAATAATTCTTGGCCAGGGTTATAGGCAGATATTAACAGATCTTCTGTGATCGATGGGCAGAAGGTGGAGATGTTGAAGTGCATGACAGTGCATTCGCTTTTATATTTAATATTATTTTTTATATTAGAGAACCAATTCATCAGTTGGTGAAACCACGGAAATTTAAGTTGCTCTATGAACGTAGTTTTTTATATATATATATATATATGTGTGTGTGTGTGTGTGTGTGTGTGTGTGTGTGTTTAGGTAGCAATCTTTCATTCAAGCATGTTTCATTCACAAGGAATATTTAATTCAGCATTCTAATTTTTTCGATTTTAGTGAGCTAAAGAATACAGTAATTGCCTATAGTTATATATATATATATATATATATATATATATATATGAATATTGAAGCCAACACTCAGAGCCGAGAGGCTGTTTCATGCTGGAAGGTATCGTCAGGCGGCCTGACGATTGCGTCCAGCATGAAACAGCCTGTCGCCTCTGAGTGTTGTTGGCTTCAATGTTCACTTATATATTTTTTATACTTTTCTATTTATATTAACATACGCTCTATATCTGATATTGAACTCTTTATAAATATAGCACACGTGAAAATATATATATATATATATATACATATATATACATATGTATATATATATATATGTATATATATATATATATATATATATATATATATATATATATATATATATATATATGTGTGTGTGTGTGTGTGTGTGTGTGTGTGTGTGTGTGTGTGTGTGTGTGCTAACACCACACCAAACACGTTTTAAATGCGGTGTCCTATTTTTCTTAGACTGGTTGCAAATCAAAGCTAAAACTTCTCAATCTGTCATGCAATTTACATCGGACTAAGGGGGAAAATACGGTTTCATGCCTTTCTCAAGGGTATTTGTATGAAAGTGAACACAACAGTGTAGGTTGGAATTTGAACTTGGCTCGCCAAACCCGCCTTTCGTGCCGATAATCATCAAACTACGCTTCTATCCAATCGGACCTCTAATTACGGTGAGGATCCAATACAGCTCAATTATAATGGCTACCCAAATTATCTTTTATAGATACAGGCGTTCGTCATTTGGCAAGGTTGGATTAGTTTGACCGAAAGCCACGAATATGACGCAAGTAGTAAGGATCAAACACACTACACAAGAATAATGGCTGACCAATACGTCACGCCGAGGCGTCTTATTTAACTAAGTCTTATTTAGTAATAAACTAGTTTAGTACCAGACCACAAATACCGACCTCACTTCTAGGTAATAATGCTTACCTGACTAACAGGGTGCTTCTCTTTATAGCTGGTATTAATCTAAGTCAACTGGCCATTGATCGTTGAATCTTCATAGGAATTCTCGCTAAGAAATAATAGCAAAAATACATTATCTGAGAATTTAAACTTTAATGTTGTGATTAGTTTCAAAGCAACTGTTATATTGCCAGCTTTTCGATTTATTATCATTGCTTTCTTTCTCTCTCTATATATAATAGATAGAATTTTTGGAACATTTTATTTTGTTTTTAATCGTCAATTTATTTGCAATTAAAATCTATTTTAATCATGTTCAATTTTCTCTCCCTATTCGCTATTTATAAGTGTGTTATTAAGTATTTTGTTCTACGAGCCAACGTTCTCCTTTTGATAAAGTGTTGGTTAAAAGGGTCTCCTAAATGTAAAAATATTGTATATATATATATATATATATATATATATATATATATATATATAAAATGGCTATTTTGTAGTGATTTTATAACATATTTATGTTAAAATTTTTGTTTTTTTAAATAAATAATATATATATATATATATATATATATATATATATAT
Organism: Acanthosepion pharaonis; assembly: GCA_903632075.3. Lineage (NCBI taxonomy): Eukaryota > Metazoa > Mollusca > Cephalopoda > Sepiida > Sepiidae > Acanthosepion > Acanthosepion pharaonis. Next base: position 666,940 of record CAHIKZ030000768.1, read on the forward strand.
ATATGCTGGTGGCGCCAGGAGATCCCCCTAGTCGGCGGCTGATGAAGACAGGGTATCGCACGTGCTAACACACGTTGTATGTTAAAAAAAAAAATACACACATTGATTAAAGTGGTGAAGGTTTCGTGCAGGACCATCCAGATTTTTTTTTGAAGGGCCGAATACAGACTCCATATATATATATATACTGCGTTTCACAATGTCACGAAACGACACTTCGCATGTTTTGAATTCAGAGTTGTCCTTCTCCTAGACCAATTACCATCCAAGGCTATAGAACCCAGTTTGTCCTGCTATTTACCCATAGATCCGTTTTCAAAAGTGAAATTCGGAGGGAGAAGAAGAGGATTCCCCCCCTTCCCAAGGCTATTAGCACTTAAGTTAATGTAATGGATTCGACTGGAATTCGAACTCGGCTCTCCGATTCCTCAATCCAAGCCACTACCCCACAGTGCCACCTACATATATATATATATGCAAAAAGTGAAATTGTTAGAAAAGTCTGTACACAAACATGCTGTATAGAGAAAATAAGATTTATATGCATTTATATGTAATATTCATAATACATGTACTTTTACAGAGAAATATTAAAATTAAAATTGTTTTACTTACATGTGGGTTTTCAGAAACAATTCTTTCACTTTAATCGGTTTTGCTTTTAGCTTTCAAAAAGTTTGTAAATGTTTGTATTCCCACGTGTTGACACCTTGAACAAATGAAAAAGTCAAAGGGCGTAATTGGTTTTATATGTATTTTATGGTAAGGAAAATATGATAGAATGTATTTTGAGGGATGTACCTTTGGTTTATGCAATGCATTGTATATTGCTGTAAACTTGCTATAAAAATGTTTCTTTTTTAATAAGCTTTTATTAGGTGGTTTTATAGTTGCTTTAGTAGAATTGGAAATATTAAAATTGGCAGATTTCGTTCTCCACATTCTCCTAAAGTTGGCTTCGGTATATTTTTCTGGTGTAGGGATCCATAATTTGTTGGCTATGAACTAACATCCTTTGTCTGAATGTCTGGCCGGTTGGCCAATGTAATTTTCGTGGCAACCTTTGCATATTATTATATATATTAAATTCTCTGAGTTGCACGAAAGATTTGTATACAGCTACCAATTAGAAGAATGCAAAATTGCAGACCACTATTAAAGTGCCTCGGTTGAAAAGGTGCAACCGACTCCTCTGCGGAGTATGCAGCTACCAAGTAAAAGGCTACGAATTTCACTTTGAAGACGGGTCCAAATTCAAAATTAAAAATGTTTACGAATATAAAATAAAAAAAACAGCACTGTTCTATCTAACCATTTCTGGTAATTAAAGAACGTTGGCAATACACCTGTTATCACGTGGGATATTGTAGCAAGAGTCAAAAATTACAATTGGAATGGCAATAGAAGTAATTTATGTTTTTTTGAAAAATTATTTATCTTAAAACACTGAAGCGTGGAGGTGACATATTTTCCGCAATCGACAATGATGGCCTGTCTATGCCCCTGTTTAACATGACATGAAAAATAATTCCTCCACCTCCACACTCTGAGCTCACTTTTCTATTTAGCGTAGATCTGACATATAATTGGTTAATTAAGACATACCCACAAGTCTATTTGTTATTCTCCCCCCCCCAACATTATATAGATATATAATTTCTTATTACTTCAAATGTTATATTTAGATGATGCAACTGCTTGAGGAGACGCTTTGTATTTCTTTAAAACAGTTTAAATTATGTCTACGAACCTTTGTTTGTATTTTACTGTTCTATAATAAAGTTGTACTTGTAGTGATTTTTGAAGACCTCGTTTTATTATGTCAACTTCCAGGAGTTTAAATAAATCGCATTATGTTCACTTTAATTTTGATTCTAATTCAAATCATTCTTATTAAATCAGGTTATAGATAACATGCAATTTGAAGTCACTCTTTCGTGAAAAAAAAAAATTCTTTTGATGTTTTCTGAAAACTTATGGAAAACATTTTTATACTTGCAAAAGTAGGGTCACTTCCGAAAAGAAAAGGAGCCATTATAATTTGTTTTCTTGCAAAAATTAAAAGAAAAAAAGAAAAGAAAACACACCGAATACTAAATATGGATTTTAGTGTAGAGGTTTATGGACGCTGAAAATGAGATGAGTAAAGTCAATGAAATTTCCTTCTGTAAATCTCAAATCTAGAAACGAATGGATCAGTTATCTGAAAATTTTATATGTGAACTTTTAAAGAGACCTTTGAAGAAATGGGACATTATAAGAAGTCTTTTTGTTTCTTGTAAACAGTAAAAACAAAAATATTAATCTGAGGAGTAAATTCAGTGGGAAAAAAGCTATGAATCTACAAAGGCCATTTTAATATTCACTCCTGACAAAAAAAAAAAAAGAATGATAATTGTGTTGCATCTGATTAAGCCTTGTAGTTTCTTTCTTTAATAAAACTTCATAAAAAGTGAATTGGAAATGTGCAATTTGCAGAATTATAAGTGAATAATTCAGCAGGCGGAATTCAGTGTTGAACTTGAATTTGACACAGGCGTGACGAGTTCAAATTCAAACTGAGGTTGTTACGTTCACTCTGGCATAAATACATTTTGTATGAACGCGTCCACTTTGACCACTTCATAAGCGTTAATAATCTCAATCAATATCCGAACCACAAAGAGGAAATCACCTGGTATGGCGAAGCTTAGATGGAGCACAAGGCCCAATGAGAATCGAACTTACTGTCAAGTCGTAATTGATCGAGCAAGACAAGCTTTCTAACCATTGTGCCACATCTAGCCATTATACCACCTCGACGTACCCCAAATTATTTTATAAGTTGCCGTACCCAGTGAAGATCGAAATTACTCTTGAGTCACATTTACTCTACTAAGACAAGCTTGGTAACCATTAGACCACGTCGAATTGCCCTTACAGGGAGTGTATAGGATAAACATAAAATAACAGGCTAAATGATAAACAGTTTATATAAAAAAAATCATTCGTTGTTTATAAGGAAAAATTGCGTAGTTCCTGAATGAGTTATGCCAATTCTTTTTTAAAATCCTTTCACTCTCAGCAAGGCAATAAAGCCACAAAGACGCAAGAAGTGTGAGAGAATATGAGAAAAAGAAAACATTATTAAGAAGAAAGAACAATAAAAGAACAGGAATTAAGAAGACAGAATATAACGTTTAATATTACATTTAAATTTTGAAGATCAAAGTTGACTACAAAGCAAGCGGCCAGAAGAGAGTTTCACAAGCAAGAAGTGCAAGAGAAGAAAATGTTAGCATAGAACTCGCGGTTGCATCTATCCATTTCGAGAGTAAAATGAAGAGACCTTGTCGCCAATCTAGTTCTGGGTTTAAATTCATAAAATCGAGGTGCCAATGAGGACATTCTTCATCAGAACATGAAGATATCTATAGAAAATACACAGAGAATCTACGTTAAGCGATGGGAAGCGACTGGAGCCGAGATGGCAGATCAGGATCAATAATATTGTAAGAAAACTCATCAGCCGAGTTAGCCGATCTGAAATCTATTTCTAACTGGGCCTCAAGTGTAATATTAAGCTTTGCTTTTATCGAAACCTGTCATCATATCCGGCACATTTATCTGTGACACATGTGCGTGGTATAAACCTAATTTTATGATAGTTAAATTGGATTTAGTACGACATCGTCACTTTTTGGGCATACTGCTCTCTTAGTCAACAGTAATATTGGCTGTGGTGCGTGTGCTCTGTATGCAATTATCAGACTGGACATCATAATAGATACATTGGCTTTCGTAGATTTGCACACTAGCGTCATTTTGTTGGTATTCATTCTTTGAAATCATTTCCCCCCAAACAAAGTAATAAAACCACTAAGACGCAAGGGGTTACTGTTTGTGAGAGAATATGAAAAAGAGGAAAAAATATTAAGAAGAGAGAACAATAAAAGAACAGGAATTAAGAAGACAGAATATAACCTTTAATATTACATTTAAATTTTGAAGATCAAAGTTGACAAGAAAGAAAGTGGCCAGAAGAGAGTTTCACAAGCAAGAAGTGCGAAAGAAGAAACTGTTAACATAGAACTTGCGATTACATCTAGCTATTTCGAGGGTAAAATGATGAGACCTAATTGCCAATCTAGTGCTGCGTTTAAATTCGTAAAGTCGATGATCCATAGAGGAAAATTAACCATGAAAGTATTTATAGAAAAGGCACAGGGAAGCTATATTACGTCGGTGGGAAAGTGACTGAAGACGAGATGCCACGTGAGGACCAATAACATTGCATATCCTTCTTTGGATTTGATCCGATATCTAAAAATACATCGCAGAAGCACCAGACTAAATGATCCATTCTCTCAGCTCAAGATAAATATTACCTACAGTTTGAAAGATAGCTTTTCTTCTTCCAATTATGCGTGCGCGCGCACACACACACACACACACACACTCAAAAAACGCAAACGCACAAACACAAACTTCATGTGTATGTGTGTGTGTGTGTCTATAAAGTAATTTTCCGGTGACTATGAACTTATTCTGTGTATTAGCTTCAGTTCTGTCTATACATTTTTAGATACCAAATTAGTTTTTTGGGACTTAATCGCTAATCCGAGCATATACTAGCTACAATTTTCTTCCTTGGGGATAAAGAATGTTTACAAAATTCTTTCATACACACACACACACACACACACACACACACACACACACACACACACACATACACATACACACACACATATATATATATATACATATATATGAAAGCAAACATGGATTAGATGTCCATTCTTAGCATATATCCTGAAAGACGTAGGTAACTATTTTTAAGAGACGAATGTTTCACGTGTGCCATCGCATAAAAACCTGAATATAAAATATGAATCATATTTTTCCGAAAGCAAAATGTACAATGAATTCAAATATCTTCATCTTCTACTTATCTATCTATCTATCTATCTATCTATCTATCTACCTCAGCCTGTTCATTTTCTTTCTTTCTTTTTCAGCCCGTTCATTTCTCTCTCTATCAAATTTTCTCTCACTCTCTCTCTATCAATCTATCTCGACCTGTTTGGTTGTCCGTTTCCTTTTTTCTTTATTTTTCAACCTATCTATCTATCTATCTATCTATCTATCTATCTATCTATGTCAGCCTGTTGTTGGTCTGTCTCTTTCTTTCTTTCACAGCCTGATCATCTATCTATCTATCTATCTATCTATCTATCTATCTATCTATCTATCTATCTATGCCAGTCTGTTGTTGGTTTGTCTCTTTCTTTCTTTCTTTCTTTCTTTCTTTCTTTCTTTCTTTCTTTCTTTCTTTCACAGCCTGATCATTTCTCCCTGTCTCTATCTATCTATCTATCTATCTATCTATCTATCTATCTATCTATCTATCTATTTCTTTCTTTCTTTCTTTCTTTCTTTCTTTCTTTTTTCTTTCTTTTCTTTCATTTCTCTCTCTTCATTTCTCTCTCCCTCTTCTCTCTCCTCTCTCTCTCTCTCTCTCTATCTGTCTGTCTATCACAACCTGTTCATGTACGGTTTAAGAAGTGCACAAACTATTTATAGACAATTCATTCACTTATTCCGTATTGAACATTATTCAAAAGTGCATTCTCTATATACATGTTCGTGCGCACACACGCCAGCAAACGGACCTATACACACCACCCGCTCGTACCTGCAACTCTATCCACACATACCAGGATAAAATATTCTTATTTATCCTATACATATGTATAAATAGGCGTATTTGAATGAAAACCATGCAATATCTTTTAAGAAGATTTTGGTAGTTTGGGGGATTGTTTTATTTTTTTGCAATATTTGGATTGGTGATTCGAGATTATAAATATATTTGACGACATTGTTTCTTCAAGTACTTTCGGCCATTGACCCTCTTCAGGGAATAAAGTTTTTTTTTTTTTTTTTTACTCCGGGTAAATCTCTGTTCCCGACCCGTGGAAACTTGTTTTGATAAGTTTCCGCGTTCCAACTCAAAATATGACGTCAAAGTACGGAACATATTAAAGCAAATATTAGATTCAAAGTATATCGCTTTACTGTGTATAATTTCTGGGATTCACATTTTATCTATTGTTCTCATCTTTGTTGTTGTTATCACAACTTTTCGGTCGTTGTTCTCTGCGGTCTTCATCAGATATATATCTATTTCGGTCACCTACAGGGTATTCTGATGTGAACACTTTATTCAATCTAAGGTGGTAGACTCTTCTCGGTTGATCTAAGGATTCAAGTTTAGTAAGAAGATTTGTCCTATGGGTCAATAGCTGAGTGGATTAAAAGCGTTGATTCGTGAATTTGGTGATATAATAAGTGTGAGTTCAATCCCTGAGCTGGGCAGTGAGTACTTAGACTCAGTGGAAAGAGGGGGAGCAATAACGGAGCAGTACTAAATAAGAATAAGAACTAGACTGAAATGTAGGCAGCGGTAAGAGAACATTATACCACCGTTGATTAAATAAAGTGTTCACTTCAGAATTCCCTGCAATTTATCTTATCGATATACACTTTATAAATCCATTTCTAGAGAAGGTATTTTATTCGTTAATGTAAGTGAAGTTTAAACTTAGAGAACCTTTTCTGTCTGTCATCAACACACGGCACCTATTTGGACTCTAAGACTAGGATCGGACGAGCTGAAGATCGTAATGCAGCAGGAAACTGACGGTCATTATACAGTGTTGATGCCTATGTCTACATTGTAATTTATAATTCTATCTGACTTACATTCTATCTTTAATGTCGATGGCCGGGTTAGGTTTAAAAAGATACAAGGATCATAAAAAGATAGGAACAAAGACGTCCTTCCTTCGCTCCTTCTCTGACAAATCCTAATTGTTAATTAACTTTTAAGCAGAAGAATATTTTCTCCACAAGTCCAAGAAATTGGATTAATACTACACACAAAAGGCAATGTTTAAACATCGGAAAACATAAGGAAAATTAATTCCTTTTAATAATATGTGGAAATAACCACTCTTTGCCTGATGAAGGTCGCGAAACCGGAAACCCGTGTAGCAAAAATATGGAAATAAATTGTATAATATAAATTTTAGAAAATCCACATTATAACTAAAAACGTTTACAGATTCTCTCTTCTCTCATATATCTATATCTATTGCTATCTATATATATCTATCTATCTATCTATCTATATATATATATATATATATATATATATATATATATATATATATATATATATATATGTAAAAGTATATGTATCTATCCATCTTTTGTCCATACCTAAGTCTTTTCATTATCTCTCTCTTTTTCTTTCTCTCCCATCTCTGTATATATATATATATATACATATATATACATATATACAGAAAGAAACAATCAGACAGACAGAGAATGGGGAATATATATTTTTTATTTAACTTTTCCTGTTTTCTTATAATTATTTTCTGTTCTGGACATAAATTATGTAGAAATTGTTCGAATGTTCTGTATGTTCAAACGCTTTCGGCTATTCTTTTAACTATTATCAAGGATTTTTATATTTTACTGAATGTATAAAATCTCTTATTTATGTATCTAGAGTTATAGGAATGTTTAATTTTATTTTCCACACACTGTTATATATATATATATATATATATAATGTGTGTGTGTGTGTATGTGTGTATTGTGTATTTAGACAGCAATCCCTCATCTATACATGCTTCATTAAAGACAGCAGACAAGATACTGGGATTAATAATTTTATTTTTCTTGTGTTCAGGAAAAGTGTTTTCTTTTCTGGACACAGAATGTGTAGAAAGAGTGCAAATCTTCTGTAATTCCGTGCGCTTTCGGCTATAGCCATTTACAGGGATGATTTTATTTTTATTTCTTTACTCGATGTATGGGTTGTGTGTATCTATCTAGAGTTGTAGGGATGTTTAATTTTCCGAGTGCAGTCGGCATATTGTGGCCATGTTCGTAGTTAATATTGTGTGGTGGCTGTTATTAAGGCTTACCTTTGTGTGTGGGTTCTGATGGAGCTGTGGCCGGGTAAAGTTAGCTGTATTAAATTTTTGTAGTAGTTAATTAATTTAATTTTTTGTTCGGGTCAACTGGAGTAATGTATTTCTTTATGATATTTTTAAGTGAAGATTCATCTTGTTTGTAGTTGACGTCCATTTGGCTTTTGTAGAAAATATTTGTTATTTTTATCTAGAAAACCAAATGCACGTCAACTACAAACTTGTGAAAATAAAAGAAATAACCAAAACTACGGAGTCTTTCTCAGTTTAATAACAACACTAAGAAATTGATTCAGGAATTTGAGAAGATTAAAATTAAAAAAAAATATACATACCATGTCTAGATTATTCAGCCAAACATGCTTGAATGAAGTTATACTACCTAAACACACACACACACACACACACACACACACACACACACACACACACACACACACACACACATATATATATATATATATTTATTTATATAAAAAATAAAATAAAATAAAACAAAATTCTCACTTAACAACATATTATGGTGCCAAAAGCTATCTTTCGCTGTGATTTACCGGAGGATGTCCGTACATCATTCGCTTTGAAATGGATACCCCGACCATACCACGGCTTGACATCTTTCCAAAGATAAATGATATGTGGATAAAAATTAACTCTTAGACTCCTTATTAAAATGGTCGCCCTAGCTGTTTCCATAGTAATTAATTTTGCGAATGAACATGCTTATAAATTTCACGATTGGTTATTTCTAAATTTTCACTTGAGAATGAAACAGGGCTTGATACTTTAACTCATTTTAATTTTAATAATTATATTGACATTTTCGGCTCTCGTTTTTGAAAGATGAGAACTCTTAAGCAGCGAAGGAATCATATTTTTTTAAAAAAATAATTAAAATATATATATATATATATATGTTTATAATAAACAGTATTAAACAACATTTACCGGCCTGAATATCCGAGAAATTTTCACAGAAAATAATCGTACTCCGACAGGATTCGAACCGGTATCCTATACGAAACCGTCATTTAGCTTGACGTTATTTTTTATATATATATATATATATATATATATATATATATATATATATATATATATATATATATATATATATATATATATATATAAATATATATATATATATATATATATATATATATATATATATATATATATATTATATAACAGAGAAAAAACAAAATTACCTCAAGAGTATAAACTATTTCAACTAACGTCAATGCGCTTGCATTTTTCGACTGACATAGTGGGCTGATACAATGTTAGAAACTAAAGATTAAATATTTAAAAAAATAAAATTAAATATTTAAAAGATTATATTAAATATTTAAAAAGTAAAATTAAATACTTAATATAATAGTATCTTTGTGTGTATGTTTATTTATGTATCGGTGTGTGTCCCTGTGTATTTATTTTATATTTATATATATGTGTGTGTTTATGTCTCTGTGTGTGTGCATGTGTATTAATATGTGCGTGTATGTGTGTACATGTATCTTTGTATACGTGTTTATTTATGTATCTGTGTGTATTTTTGAGTCTGTGTGTGTACATGCTTATGTGTCTGTGTATGTGTGTACATTTTTGCATATGTGTGTATATGCGTGTATTTATGTGTCTGTGTGTATTTCTGTATCTGTGTGTATTCCTGTATTTCTGTATGTATTTATGCACTTGAGAGTGCTTATGTATCTGCGTGTGTGCATGTGTAGTTATGTATCTGTGTGTATGTGTATACATGTTTCTATGTATACGTGTGCATTTATGTATCTGTGTGTATTTTTGTGTCTGTTTGTATACATGTTTATTTATGTATCGCTGTATCTGTCCATTTTTGTATCCGTGTTTATATGTGAATATTTATGTGTCAGTGTGTATGTGTGTATTTATGTATCTGTGTGTATTCCTGTATTTGTGTATGCATTTATGCACTTGTGTGTGTTTATGTATCTGCGTGTGTACATGTGTATTTATGTATCTGTGTGTATGTGTTTTTACATTTATCTCTGTATTTGTGTATATTTATATATTTGTGTGTATGCTTATATTTATATATCAGTGTATGTACGTATGTATTTATGTCTTTGTGTGTGTGCGTATGTATCTTTGTGTGTGATTGTTTTTTGTAAGCTTCACATATAAAGTATTTTGTTGTTTATCAAATCTGTTTTTTATCCTTCAATACTTAATACATAACTATCGATCGATCGGTCGATCGATCGATTTGTACAGCCATCGTTCCATAAATATATAAATTCTAAAATCCATTGATACTGTGATCATTTATCGGTATTCGTCAATCACAATATGAATCGGAAATAGCGTTGCCTACTGCTGCGCTGATCGACCCTTTATTGTAAATTTTTATTTCAGACCGAAATACTGATCCTAATTTATGACAAGACAGACCTCCATGGAAATAACATCTGAGGATAAACCTCCAGGAAAAAAAGAAACAAAAAAACTACCCCTGTTGGTATATTTAGTCAGAGTTTAAGCACTAGAAAATGGATCTTGACTAACATGGATTTTACAGTCGTCGGCTCAGTATTGAAGGTTACCTATGGGAATCAGACTATTCAGATTTGTCCGTTTGAAACAACATCAAAATAAATAATGTGTGAACGTCTGCGATAAGCTCTTGTCATGATTCTACTAGTAATTTCTACTGTTTTTAGTATCAGTTCATTGGCAGGGAACATTGAATAATTTCGTTATAGATGAAGAAAAAAATCGACATCTATTTCTACCAACCAATCTTTACAAAACCATGAGTTGTAGATAAGAATAAGTTTTAAGAAAATTAGAAACCATGAATAAATTGCAGCCAGTTAAGTGTTGAGGATAGATAATGAGAAACGAATGAAAACCTGAAGAATTTGATACCCACAGGGCTCATCAGCGACAAGTGGAACTGACAAAATAAAAAAGGACGCTGTGAGGAAGCATGTTTAAGTCTTGATGCCTCTAACCGTTCCCTCCACCAGCGGCCTCTTATGGACGGGTGTACTGTATAGTCTTAATATCATATCTGTATCAAACTTACAGCAACCGCCGTCTGTCTAACTCCCTGCATTACCAGGGAGGAACCCGGACGAAGCTTTGCCGAAGGGAAAGGTTTCGTTCGGGGAGGTTATGACAGCTCTCGAACTCGCCTAGGCGAGTCGAAGGCTATATTTTTGGCCGGGCCTACGGGCTCGGGTGACTACGTAAAACTCGTCCTTGTGCCACATGCGACCTCTCGTGGGGGGACAGCTAAATAGAACTGTATAGTCTTAATTTGATTGGCACATGGTTGCTGGTATCGATTTGTATCCTAATTGTGTGTGTCTACCTTAACTCCTCATCTAAGTTAGCCACCACATCTCTCCTGGCTCATGGCTCTACCCCGGTCTTCAAATTCTCAGGGACTATTATATATTCTTCTCTCAATTCTCCCAATCTAATCTGCCCTCTCTTTCTATGCTCATCAAATGTTACTTGTTTAATGGACATTATTAGTAGGTCCTTCCTTACCTCTTCCCTCCTTGATATTTTTCAAGCTTGTTAGCCTAATTTGTCAACATAATAAGCACAATTCCTGCTCCTTCCATCACTGTCTCCCACAAAGCTACTTCTTCCTTTTCAGGGCTGTATTTCTTCACAGGGGTTATCTGAAACACTTTACTTCCTAACGTTTTCCTGTTATCAGCCCGTCTCTACCAGACACTGCCGTTTTAAGAGGTATGTTTATATCAGCGTCAATCGTTACCAAACTGGTTCACTTGGGACATTTCCTTATGGCATCTCTACACCCTCGACCAGCAATACTGCAGGGTTGAATTTTAATTGGGCGCTATGTTGGCCCAGCCAATCCTGACCCCAAGTCACTTCTTCACAGATTCCAGGGGCCATATATAACTTGTGGACACTCTTTGTCCTTCCTATCTTTACCGGGAGGTACACCATTCCCATTATCGTCATCTTCTTCCAGTCTGCTTGGCTAATCTTAATGTCGGAACCTTTTAATCGACCCAAACTCTTATAATTGTCCTCTAGTCAAGGACACAGACGGCCCCCGTGTCTATCAGAGTCCTCATCACTTTTTATCACAATTGCTTCACAAGTGAGCTTCCCACTTTAACAAGAAAAACACTCTGTCTTTCTTTCTCCTAGGGTAGTCTCGATATGGATGCCGGCAAAAAAAAAACAAAAAAAAAAAAATCTCATCATCTACATAGATCGGCGTCCCCGACAGTTCATATTTTCTTTACGGCACCCTTCCATGATATGTTCTTTCTGTTCCTAACCGGGCAATTTCTTCTCAGATGGCTTGGTTCCCAACACAACTTGCTCTCCCTCCTGGGACAGCCGGCGGTAAGGCGAACAACCATGACCCAAATAGCTCATTTCTCCTTTGTCTCATTATTAAAGAGGCATCCCTCCCTCTTATTTCTGGAGTGACTCTATGCATTTCCCGGGTCCTGTTTTCTAGGTTTGAATCTGTTGACAGGGGGGCTCTGCAGGCTTCTTTTTCGGTACTCTACACAACTTGATCTCATGGCCAAACTGGTCGCATTTACCACAAGTTGTCCTCGCGCTTCTTGGAGGCAACTCCCAACTTTCAGACAATCCCTTGCTATATGACCTTGATAGTTGCAGATCCAACAGACCAGACTGTATTTAACGGATGTGGGTACAAAGAACCCATGCTTCAGGGACAACGTCCGTCTATTGGGGTCGGGTTCTTCCTCCTAATTTTCTGGTCGCCTTTTCACATTTTGTAAGACCTTATTCCACGCCGGGGATTTCTTTCCTCCTATACTTTCTGCTATGAGGTACGGTGAATTGAGAAATCGGAGAGCCTAGTTCGAATTCCAGTAAGATCCATTCACTTAAGTGCTAATACCATTGGGAAAGGCATGAATCCTCTTCTACTACCTCCCCAATTATGGGTAAATAGCAGGACAGACTGGATTCAATAACCTTGCGTTGCAACCGTTCTAGGAGAAAAACTCTGAATTCAAAATCAGCCTGAAGAGAGTTGGGCTCGTCAGGCCATCTTGCCCAGGAAAAACCACTTCTAATGTGGCTGCAGTACACATGGTTCGACTACGAATCTATGGGATAATGAAATTCCTGCTGCTATGTTTTGTCAGATTTATGGCTACTGACAATCTGATTGGTGTCTCCTTAATCACAGGCGCTCGTTCTCCAACGAATCAAAAAACAAATCCGCCAACAAAGCCTGAATGGCGCCATCTTCATCCGCGAAAACGAAAGCCGACAAATTAGTCGCTCTGGCTTCCAACTCCCCTGTAGTCTCATCTCCTGCCTGGGCGAGCTTCATGAGTCTTCTCATGGCCTCTATTGCCGTCCTAACAACTGTATATTCTTTTTTCATTAGTTTCTGTAGGTCAGCCCACTTTAATCCAGGGTCTCTCGCTAGGTGCCTACGAACTCGGAGACCGGCCTCTTAGCCGCATCATGCACCAGCATCACTGATTCTACATCAGACAGCTCGTTGATGAGCTGTTTCTTCCTTATTACCGTCAAACAGTTCTTTAATATTCCCAGGTACCCTGGGTTTGCCTAACAGGTTTTTGAATTTATTTGACACCTGTGGTCTGTTCGCCTCATTTCTGTCTATAGGCCGTTCGATCCATTCATCCGACCTATGTTCGCTCATCTTTATTTGTTTAACTAAACGTCAACACGGAAAAAAGAGACAGTCCGACAAAATCTAGTTATAAACAATTTTTTTCTATTGGGGAGGTGCTGAATTAACAAGGGAAAAATACAGGGGAGTCAAAAAGTGTTCTACTTGCCATTTGTCTCGCTGTTGCTGTAACTTGATAAAAACGTTCGTGGAGTTTGTCGAGCCTCATAGTATTATGAAAGGGACAAAGTCTGACAATTATTTTAATATATTTTCTGTATAAACGTTATATTTTTTTTATAGATATACATATTTCAGCATATGCTATGTTTATAATAAACAGTATTAACTAAATTTACATACTCAAGTTAATGTCTTTAAACAACAAATTTCCCACGATTTTTCTCGAATGATCATATCTACTAGAAGCGTATCTTAACATAAATTTGTTTTTTAAAAACAGTAATTTGAATTTGCTAACCAATCGCTTCCCCCGTAGCTAAATGATATAGCACATCAAGCCAAATAACAATTCCATATAGGATACAGGTTCGATTCCTGTCGGAGGACGCATATATTTTCCATGAAATTTCACGGACGTTCAGGATGATAAATGTAGTTACTAGTGTTTATTATAAACAGAGCATTTACTTAAACATTTGTAGCTATAAAAATAACATAAACAGATAATATATTAAAGGAATAGTCAAATAGTCAAAATTACTTGCTAATAGTCAAAATTGGTTCTATTCCTTCAGCGATTGACCTTTTTCTTTATTCTTTTACGCCTCGGCTTGGTTGCGCTGTTCTGTGTCCTTGGGTCGATATTGTAGAATTCTCATGGTTTCCCCTTGGATCAATTCTTTGGTCACCAGTTATAACACGCATGCCCCGGACGATCCTTAGTCAACCTGGGTTAACCCTCCACTGGTCAGTACTGTCGTTGGTCGCTCGCCGTTTCGATCCACACAGTCCCTTCACACGTTGTGTTCTTTGATCTCAGAGTAGAGAAGATCGAATCTCGTCGGTAATTCGGAACGTTGGTCCAGCCACTGCGAATTTGCATTATGAAAGAAATAAAAATATTCTCGCAGACGAAATAAAAACGGAATATTCATCGGGTTAGTTTTAAATTGGTATTATATAGTTCCTGGTGCAAAAATCAAACCACCCCTTTTAAATTTCTATAGTGGCTCTTTACTCTTCTAAATCTTGGTACATGGTTGTAAATTGGGAATTCCCTCGGAAACAGGTCACACGGGATTTTGGTAGTAGCTCGTCACATCTATATATCTAACTATCTTTTTTGTGTCACCAACGCGGTCTGCTTATGTCGAATCTAGCCCAAGACTGGAGTGGGTAGGACTGGTCTGGGGGGTTCGGTAATTCCCCAACTTTCGGATTTAGTTGCAGGTATCGCTCCACCTATATAACTTATACTTTCTCTTATTTATGCCACGCAACATTGCTTCCAAATTGGTGGCGGTAAATTTTCTTTTTCTTCTCTCGGTATTCCGTCTGTGACCATCCCCCGGGGCAGTTTTGACTGTCCTTTTGACAATTGTAATTTCAAGCCGAGTGGGCGAAGGGCCAATCTTATTTTAATCATTGATTTTCCATAACATATATTATTTCCCATCCTTTGGTCTGGTTTGTTCTAGTGCACCCTCAACCAGTAATCACACTCACTCAATCCTCGGGTTATCTTGCAGACAACATTGTTTCTCATTTCAATTTCTTTTTAAGTCTTTTCTCTCGAGTTGTTCATATTTCCAGCTGGCCCTTCGGCCTGGACTACCAATCGTAACTTTCATTTTTGTTGATGGCCATAAAACAAATATTATTTCACAATTCTGTTTTTAATTCCCACGATTAGCGAATAACCCAGAATATACGATAGCAATTTCGCCACATATTTTTATATTAACCCCTTAAATTCCACCGGCGACAGATAGTGTCACAATATGATGAAGTGACATGGCACATGAAAAGAGAGAGACTCTATTTGACAAGTTTGAGAAAATGGATAGCGGAACAAGTGTGACAAAGAAAACGAGAAGTCCTAAAGCAGCAAGTATTGGCAAAAAAAAAAGAAAGCTGTGAAGAACCATGATCGCACACGTCATAAAGTGACGTTATGCATAAGAAGAAAGAGAGTGAGAATCTATGTGAAAAGTTAGAGCAAATAGAGAGTGGAACAGGACTGAAAATACAAAGAAGCGTTATATGTGAGTAGGTATAACTAAGCAAAAGACGGGACGCTGTGGAGAACCATGATCATAATGTGCTGAGGGAAGGTTTGGTTTGGTTTGATTTGGTTTGGTTTAGTTTGTTTTACAGCAAATCAACCTCAATGGGTTATTTAATGCCGATAATATTTTTTGCTGGTAATATTTTTTTTTTGAAGGGGTATTGCTGATAATATTACTTTTTTCAAAAAGGTATTGCTGGTAATAATTTTTATAAGAATGTATTGCTGGTAATAAAAGATATTTTTACACATTTTGACCCCAGTTCTTTTTGTGGGAGGTAACTATTTGTCCATAGCTGGGACCCTAACAGGTATTACCACCCCGGATGAAAATGGACCCGAGAAAAACAACAATTAAGACGTGGTTCCACGCTCCTCAAAACTTCCCGAACAAGGGCCTTGCTGTTGGATGTAGTTTTTCGTCACACCCAGGACGCGGATGTAGTTTATTGTCATACTCAGTACGGTTGAGGAGAGGTAGCACACAGGGAGTGAAAAGTATATATATATATATATATATATATATATATATATATATATATAATATTATTGGTAAATATACACATACATATGCAAAATATATAAATATATATACATACATGCATACACATACATATATATTTTGTGTAAAAAAATTCCAAGAGGATAGAATCCAGGTAGAACTTAATGTCCAGGACAGAGTAAGGATATAATAAAAAAACATGGGTATATGTGTGTGTATGTGTGTACACGCCTATATGTATGTATGTACGTGTATATGTTATTATGTATATGTGTATACGCATGTATTTTTTAACATAGAAATATAGGTCCTTGCTAGATTAGATAATCATTGTATTTATTTTTTATATGTTTATATTTGATTTGTAACCTGTAGTCGATATTAATTTTGTCAAATTTTCTTAATTACACAGCGGCCCTTTTATAAATGCCCTTCAGTTTTAGTTCCCCCCGCCCCATCTCTCTCCCCACCCCCTTTTCTTTTCGTTTCTTTTCCTCTCCCCCCTCTTCTTCTGATCTTTAAGATTAGATCGTCCATTGTGTGTGTATGTCACCACAAAATGTATCCTTTCTGGTTACATCTTTAATGTATTAGATATCCGACAACATTCATATTTCTCTCACTTAAACCGTCTTCCACTCACCTCTCCTAAACTTCTCTCTGTTAAATTTTAATCCCCCACCTCCTCTCGTCTGTTACCCCTCTCTTTAGTTCTAACATTTGTGCCACACTCTCATACTTACACTCTCTCTAAATTTTATTTTTTTATTTCCGGAGTTGTTTTTTCTGTTTTCTTTTTGAATTTGTAGGTCTGATGAATTGGATCGTATTTATGACCCAATGGAAAATTATGACCATGGAATATTTTTGTTTATATATTTTTCTTATATATATATATATATATATATATATATATATATATATTAAACTAATAATTACACTCGGTTGTAAAAAAACCTCGGATTGCACAATTTGCTAGTATATCAAAACAAATTGGTATCCGAAGAAAAAATTGGAAAATAAGAAAGAAATGGAAACATCCGAACAGGGCGAAAAATTGTCTAGTGGCTTAAAATTTCCAGACCAAATAAAAAATAGGTTAGAATATATATATATATATATATATATATATATATATATATATATATATATATATATATATATATATATATATATATATATATATATATATATATATATATAAAAAAACAAACAAACATAATAGAGCATATTATGTAATGGACAAAGTCCGATAATTATTTTAAGATTATTTTTATGTTTATACGTTCTTTTTATAGATAAAAATATTTAAGTAAATGGTTTGTTTATAATAAACAGTATTAACGATATTTACCGGCCTGAATATCCGAGAAATTTTCAACAAAATATGCGTCCTCCGACAGGAATCGAACCTGTATCCTATACGGAACCGTCATATAGCCTGACGTGCTTTACCGATTTAACCACTGAGAATTGTAGTTTAAAAATAGTAAAATCTACCTTGCTAACCGGAACGCTCCTATGTGGCTAAATCGGTAAAGTACGTCAGGCTATTTGACGGTTTCGTATAGGATACAGGTTCGATTCCTGTCGGCGAACGTATATTTTCTATGAAAATTTCCCGGACATTCCGGCCGGTAAACTTTGTTATTACTGTTTATTATAAACAGAGCATTGCCTTAAATATTTGTATCTGTAAAAAGAACGTATAAACATAAAAAATATATATATATATATATATATATACATATATATATATATATATATATATATATATTCTGACCGATTAATGCTTTATATCTGTTGTATAATATACAAGGTATGTTTTTCCCTCTTTTTAACAGAGATCAAGATCGATATGTTTTCATCGGAAAACATCAGTCCTTGTATCAATAAAAGAAAAATGCTGCTATCGATGGTGAATGAAGCAACCAACATTTTTAGTGGATTTGCGAAAGAGTCATTCAACTTCTGAATTAATAGATTCATTGATTTATTTTTATGACTTATCAACCTTTTGGGGGGTTATTTAATGTCTGAAAATATTTTTAATTTGTAAGAATTTTGGGAGAGATTGTACTGATTTATTGATAAGGTCCTATTAACTAATTTATACTAAATGGGAAAGAGCTGGTTTACACCTTTCCCAAGGGTATACGCGCTTAAATAAATATGATGAACCCGACTGGAGCTGGACCTCGGCTCTCTAATCTCCAATTGAAAGCTGTTATCAATTACACCACCCTCACATTCAAGATTACTGCATATTGATATCCCGAAATGGTCACCGATCTGGTTCGATGTTTCGGTGGTCGTACGAGAACACGTAATTCACGTTAAAACTGAAACTACAAAATTATAACTATTTGCTTTAATATGTCAAGTAGATTATCTCTGTCTATATTTCTGATATGAGGTATTATGCACATTATTTACATTATTTAGACTATTGTCCTCATCGTTGTTGCCATATTTATTACAACGTTTCGGCCGTTGTACGCTCCGACCTTCTTCAGATGGTTGGAATGTCGAACTGAACCCTTTATTTCGCTCACTGGGGTAAACTGTTCTAGTTCTACATGTCATGTTTAATGGAAGTCATTTATCAGTTATCTCCAGTTAATTCCCCTCTCCAATTTCTCAACTGCCTTAACCGGGTATTGAACTCACATTCTTTGGGTCCTGTCACTGGATCTAACTAACGCCTTTATCCACTGTGCTATGTGTCCTTGAAGACACATGGCACAGTGGATAAAGTGTTCAGTTCGATATTCCAACCACCTGAAGAAGGCCGGAACGTACAACGGCCGAAACGTTGTAATAAATATGGCGACAAAGATGATGACAATAGTCCGAATAATGTAAATAGTTGTCCAGGGTTCTTTTTTATTTATAATTCATAGAATATTACACCGTGAGTGTTGTGACAAACAGTAATCGCCAAAGAAATACTAGTCCGAATGGAAGATAATCTGAATTAAATGTTTAAACATTTCTAAGATATTTTAACCCTTTAATGCCCACTGCATTTTTGTTAATGATGAAAATATATAAACGGAGTATTAATTATAGACTTATCAAAAAATTCAGCAAAGTTTAATAAACGTAGCCGAAAAACACTTTGTATCAAAAGGACGGTTTGTCTCTTGACAACGATATTACTGATAACATTTTACTGATAACATTTTACTGTTTTAAAAACTTATTTTAAAAATTCTAATAAAATCAAAACATGAAAGGTATATTTATACATGAAATATTTATTATTTTCCATATCTAAAACAAAAAATAAAAAAAGCTATGAATGAATCTGAGATATGAGGAGAAAATTCATTATGTGTAGAAGGATATGCGTATTTAATTTTTTATGCTTTATATTTTACGGATATTTTTTATAAATTTCTGAATAAAAACTTGTTTTCATAAATATTACTTTATAAGATGGTAAAAAATTAAAATACTCCATTCAATTTGGTTAACATAACTTTTATAATTCTGTAAATATAAAAAAAATATTTTTGCAAATAATGAATCCAATAAATAAATAAATAAATAGTTTTTAACATTTTTCTTGTTAATCCTCGAGAAAAAATATATTTTGATATGTTTAGGCTTTCTTAAAATGATAAAAATAGATTTTGAAACAATAAAAAATTGTCAAAAAGGTTTACAGCAATACTGGTGTCAAGAGAAAAAAATGTTCTTTATAAACACCGTGTTTTGCAGATATCGTTATTAAACTTTACGAAATAATCCGGTTAATCGCACTATTAACCTCATCGCTATATTCACAACGTTCTGGCCGTAGTATGCTCCGGACTTCTTCAGGTGTTTGGATTTTCGAACCGAATCCTTTATTTCGTTCACCGCGGTAGACTGTTCTAGCGTCATGCCTTTTCCAGATGTCTTTCATTAACGGAACAAGATTTGGTTTACCTCTGCCGTGGCCTGGTATTGAACTCACAACTCTCTGCATCTAGTCACGTCAAACCAACGTCTTTATCTATTGGGTCATGTGACTTTGAAGACACGCGTGCGAGAATGTTTTGGATTTATAAGCCCAATTTCTCAGTCATAATCTTCTTACCAGTGCTCATATTGCATTTTTTTTTTGTTATTCCATGCTTTTCTCTAGAACTCCTTATTACTTCTTCTCAGTGACTAGACCGAAAGAATTGTGAGTTCAGTACCACAGCAGCGGTGAACCAAAACTTTAAGTGTGGAGTTAAAGGGAAATAACAGAGACACCCGGAAGAGGCATGGCACGTGGATCTAGAACAATGTACCCCGGTGACCGAAAAGGTCTCAGTTCGAAATTCCAATAACCTGAAGAAACGTTGTGAATGTGGAAATGAAGATGATAACAGTCCGAGTAATGTAAATAACTAAAAAAAAACATAATATATTGAAAAAAATTCGTATTCATCATCGGTTTTTATCTCTGATTTCTTAATGGCTAACACCTCAAAAATGTCCCATGAAGGCTTTAATTGTTTAAAATGTTTATTACTTCACTAGAGAATTAAAAAAATGTAAGTCCTTAAGAATTGTCAAATGACTGTCATTATGCATTGTTGATGCCTATGTCTGCATTGTAATTTATAATTCTCTCGGATTTCCACCTATCTTTACTGATAATGGCCGGCTTAGGTTTAAGAAAAATACAGAGGTCATAACACGATAAGAACAAAGATCTCCTTCCTTCGCTCTTTCTCTGATCAGTCCTAATTGATTTATTAGCCCTTAAGCAGAAGAATATTTTCTTCACAAGTCAAAGAAAAATTTGGATTACTACTGCATACAAAAGACAACAGAGAAAAAAAGAAAAGAAAAAGTGTATTTTTAACATTGTGGGTAAAAGCAAAAAAAAAAGCATCGGAAAACACAAGGAGAATTAATTCCTTTTAATAATATGTGGAAATAACCAATCTTTGCCTGATGAAAGTCCTGAGACCTGAAACCCATGTAGCAAACATATGAAAATAATGTATAATATATATTTAAAAAATCTACATTATAACCAAAAGCTTTGCAAAAAATCCGGTATTCATCATCGGGTTCTACCTCTGATTTCTTAATGGCTAGTACCTCAAAAATGTTCCATGAAGGCCTTAATTGTTTAAAATGTTTATTACTTCACAAGAGAATTCAAACATTGAACAAATGTCAAAAATCAGTAACGTTATCGGAATCTTGGTGAAAACAAAGGAAACTTATGAAGGTGTCGGTCGAAACGATGTGTTGACAAGAAGAATTCTATTACAAATAAGATATACGATCGTCCGGACGAAGTTATACATTTTAACGACTCTTCTTAAAGTTAGGAGACGGCAACTAAAGTCTATTTTATTAATCTAGGTCTATTTCCCGACGGTACCAACTTTCAGCTAACAGCGACATCATATTTGTGAGAACTATTGTGGAGGAAGAGCAGCACGTTCCCACTCGGTTAGAGTAATTTTTCTGTTGGAATTCTATAATGTGAAATGTTTTTTTTGCTTTTACCCACAATGTTAAAAAATACACTTTCTCTTTTTTTCCACCTGATTCCTCTAAGGTCGAATGAATGGCGTCCATTGCACGGACCTCGATGTTTTCGGTAGAACGAGACAATTCACAACGATACTGTAAACAGATTGATCTATTAGGTTACGAGTAAAATTCACGATCCTCCAAATTTAGCAGGAGATAATCACAGCATGTTGATGACTTACTTTTTTTTTTCTACATCTAATTCTTTCCATTTATCGTCCTTTCCTTTCTACGGTTTGCGTCTCTCCTCTTTCCGAATTTTCTCTCTTTTATACTTTATATACTGTTATGTTTCTTCTTTACTTTCTACATTGATATCTCCTACTTGTTACGTCTTTTTCTTTCTTTCTATGTTACATTTCTTTCTTTCTTTCTTTCTTTCTTTCTTTCTATGTTACATTTCTTTTTTTCTTTCTTTATTTCTTTTTTTTTCTTTTCTTTCTTTCTATGTTACATTTCTTTCTTTCTTTCTTTCTTTCTTTCTTTGTTACATTTCTTTCTGTCTATGTTACATTTCTTTTTTTCTTTCTTTATTTCTTTTTTTTTTTCTTTCCATCTTTCTTTGTTTTTTTTTCTTTCTATGTTACATTTCTTTTCTTTCTTTCTTTCTTTGTTACATTTCTTTCTTTTTATGTTACATTTCTTTTTTTTTTTTTTTTTTCTTTTTTTTCTTTCTTTCTTTCTTTCTTTCTTTCTTTTCTTTCTTTCTTTGTTTCTTTTTTCTTTCTATTTACATTTTTTTTTCTTTCTTTCTTTTTTCTTTCTTTCTTTCTTTTTTCTTTCTATTTTTATTTCTTTTTTCTTTCTTTCGTTCTATGTTACTTTCTTTCTTTTTTTTTCTTTCTTTCTCTTTCTTTTCATATATTGCATTTTCCTTTTTATTTACTGTTTCTTTCTTTCTTTCATTTTCTCTTTTTTCCTTCTTTCTTTTTCTAACATTTGTATCCCATATTTCTTCTTTCTTTTTTTTTCTTTCTTTTCTTTCTTTCTTTTTCATTTTTTCTTCCTATTTATTACATTTTTCTTTCTTTCTTTCCTTTTCTTTTCTTTCTTTCTTTTTTCCTTTTTTTATTCCCATATTTCATTTTTTTCTTTCTTTTCCTTTCATTCTTTTTTTTTATATTACATTTTTCTCTTTTCTTTTCTTTTCTTTTTTCTTTTCTTTTTTCTTTATTATTTTCTTTTCTTCATTTTTTTCATTACATTTTTCTATTTTTTCTTTTTTTTTTCTTTCTATTTTTTTCATTTTTTCTATTTTTCTTCCTTCTTTTCTTTCTTCTTTCTTTCTATTTCTTTTCTTTCTTTTCTTTCTATATTTTCTGTTTTCTTTCTTCTTTCCTATATTTATGATTTTTTTTCTCTTCTTTTTTCTGTTTTCTTTTTTCCTATATTACATTTTTTTCTTTCTTTTTTTTTTTATATTGATTTTTTTTCTGACGAAGCTACATTTCTTTATTTTCACTTTTTTCTCCATTTTATCGATCTTGTTTTGTACATTAATTCTTTCTTCTTTTCTTTTGTTCATTTTGTTATATTACGTTTGTTTCATTCTTGTTATCTTCTCTACAATATACTTCAATCATTCATCAAATTTAATTCCATTTTCTTTACATTTCTTTCTTTTCTACATTATAAGTCTTTCGTTTTTATTCTTTTTTCTTACATTTCTATATTATGACTCTTTCTTTTTTCTTACATTTTTCACTTTTCTTACATTTTTTTCTTTTTTCTTACATTTTCAGGCTCTACATTTCGCTTCTATCTTTGAATGTTAACATTTTGTATTTTATTTCCATTTTTCCTTTCCACAGAACCTTTCTGTATATTCTCAAACTTTTCTGGATATTTTACTTAGATCTTTCTTTCAGTTTCTTTAGACATTATTTCTTTTCCATTCGATTTTATTTTCTTTTTCATTATTTTCTATATTTTAGTCTTTCTATCTTTTTTTCCTTTTCTTTTCTTATAAAGGAAGGATTATATTGAATCAATTGCGTGGTCTGCTGCCAGAAAAGTTAGTTTTCTCTTGCCAGAATCTATTTTACATATTTAAAAGTCTACCATTCATTCATCGCATATTACCGTCACATCTGATATGTGCCTTCTGCTCTCTCTCTTTGTAGAGTTTCTAGATAAAAACAAAAACGAATCTGCAATATTATTGGTCCTGACCTACCATCTCTGCTTCAGTCACTTTTCCACCCCGTAACGTAGATTCCATCTGTTTTTTTCCTAGAAATAATTTAATGGTATTTATTTTGATGAACTTTCCTTTATGGTACGTAGATTTTATGAATTTAAGCACTGTACTAGATTGGCAGCTAGGTCTCATCATTTTACAGTTAAAATAGCTACATATGTCCGTAAGTTCTAGGCTAACAGTTGATTTTCCCGCATTTCTAGCTTGTGGAAATCTGTTTCGATGTCATGCTTTCCAATCAACTTTGATTTCAATATATTTAAATGCTATTTGAATCGCTTTCTTTTGTCTCCTTAACTCATTGCGTTGTTCACTCCACTTACTAATGTTTATTTATTCCTATATTCTTTATTCTCATATTCTTTATTCTCATATTCTTAATAATCTATCTTTATTCTCATATTCCCTCACTCCTTGGGATTTAGTGACTACATTTTTTTGCACCGGTGAAATGATTAGAAGATACAGAAGTTTTATTAATATTTCTTTTCTGTTTTATTGTTTTTTTTCCGTTTCTACATTTACCTCTTCTCAAATTATTTTTTCTACATATTCATTCTTGCGGTCTTCCTTTTCTTCCACATTTTTTTTCTGTTCTATCTTTCTTTCTTTCTTTCTTTCTTCTTTCATTCATGCCTTTTCTTTCTTTCTTTCGTTGCTTCTTCCCTCCATTCATTCATTCATTCATTCATTCTTTCTTTCTTTCTTTCTTTCTTTCTTTTTTCTTTCTTTCTTTCCATGCCTCCTCCCTTTATTCATTCCTTTCTTTCTTTCTTTCCATGCCTCCTCCCTTTATTCATTCCTTCCTTTCTCCTTTCTTTCTTTCTTCATTTATTCTTTCCTTTTTCCTCCCTTCATTCCTTCTTTCTTTCTTCATTCATTCTTTCCTTTCTCCTTTCTTTCTTTCTTTCTTTCTTTTTCCTTCTTTCTTTCTTTCTTTCTTTCTTTTTTCATTCATTCTTTCCTTTTTCCTCTCTTCATTCTTTGTTTCTTTCTTTTTGTTTCTTTTTTTTTTTTCTTTTTCTTTCTTCTTTCTTTCTTTCTTTCTTTCTTTTCATTCTTTCCTTTTCCTTTTTTTTTTCTTTTTTTCTTTCTTTTTTTCTCCTTTTCATTTATTCTTTTCCTTTCTTTCTTTTTTCTTTTCTTTTCTTTCTTCATTCTTTCTTTTCTTTTCATTTTTCTTTCTTTCTTCATTCATTCTTTCCTTTTTCTTTCTTTCTTTCTTTCTTTCTTTCATTCCTTCCTTTTTCCTTCTTTCTTTCTTTATTTCTTTCGTTCTTCATTCCTTCCTTTTTCCTTCTTTCTTTTTTCATTTGTTTCTTTTTCCTCCTTACTTTCTTTCGTTCTTCATTCCTTCATTTTCCTTCTTTCTTCATTCATTCCTTCCTTTTTCTTTCTTTCTTTCTTTCTATACTTCCTACCTTCATTTATTCCTTCATTTTTTTCCTTCTTTCTTTCTTTCTATTGTCATCGCTTTATTTTTTCCTGTTTTATACATCATTTGTTTGTAGTTTTTTTCTTGAGAAAAAAGATCGGACTACCATTGTCTTCGGATGATTGTTACAAAAGTCTTTCTTTAGCAAATCTTTTAATGACAATTTCATTTTAACATTTAGTATCAAAGATATCGTCTGATTTGTTGACAAATAAAGCATTTTTAAAACGTCTATGTCGCTATAAGCAAATATCATTTTTTATATCCATCTCATATATTTTGTTTTTGCTTTACTTAATAATACAAAAATGTCATTAGATCAAATATTTTCCCTTAAAACATATTTCTAATTCAGCGGAGATAAAATACAGATGTAATTTTCTGATTTTTAATCAACATGCCGTTGCTTCCATCTGCCTTTCTATACGTATTTTCAGGCAACTTCTCCGACGAACGACTTTCGCTGGTATCCCAACTGCGTGAATTTAAGAGTATTACTTGGTTGGCATTTCGGTCCCAGCCTTTCACTGTCGAAAGGATTAAATGTAGCCGTCTCTTCTGCTCTAACAGATTCTTACCTCGCACTTCCCGGCTGTGGAAATCCCTTCCTATCACTTGCTTCCCTGATAGCTATAATCTTCAAATATCCAAATGTAATGTCAATCGACATATTCTGATGCCTTGATTTTGATCCCCGTCCTCCTCTTTATCCTTTCCTCAAACACCCCCTCTTTATTCTTGCTCCCACTCTCTGTAACCCCTTGCGTGCTAGTGGCACTCCAGCCTTGCTTGGGGTGAAATGCTTAACAAAAAATAAATAAAAAAAAGAAAAGAAAAAACTGTAAAATCCATTTTACTAAAAAACTTTTAGCAGCACTGGCACAATTTGCGCAGAAGTGCTTCTAGATGGGCCTGAATGCAAAATGTATTGGAATAGTTTTTTGCTGAAGGATCTCAGTTCTGGTCAATAATTATCGATCATTATGTTGCAATATTGGAATAAATTTCTATCAATAAACTTAGGTTGATGCTTGAAAACGAATCTATATGAAAGCACTTAACAATAGGTGAGGGCACCATTCGATTTCTACTGGGTAACGTTGACCCTCAACACCTACCCCAGCTGTAGAAAGTTTGTGAAAAAATGAATCTTGGTTTTCTGCCTCTACTCTTCTTTGTCACAATCCTGTCTTTTTAATTATAGACTATGATTTATTGGTTAGTTATTGGTTATTTAATACCGAAATCTAAATAGGATGCAACTAATTTGAATGTTTTTGGAGATAATAAAGTTTTAGTGATATAAGTCTTAATATTTAGCACAAAGAAGGGAGGTGAAGAGGTGAATTCTTCCCTTTCCCAAGAGTATTTGTGCGCAGGTGAATATAACGAACCCAACTGGAATGGGAGGTAAAAAGAGGACAACGAAAATAGAGATGTAATCCGAAAAAATGCTATGAGAAATGTGTTATTGTTTTGGAACGTGCGGTCGCAACGTTGAGTTATTACCGAGAAGTAAAAACAAGAACAAAATCTATTTCCATACCTGATGATGTCTGTAGGAACAGACGAAAGTTTGTAAAATTAAAAGACCTTATGCAACTGGAATTTATAAACAGGGATCATATCATTCATATACAGGTTCGGGGTTGGTGTATCTTTTTTATATTGTTTGCGAATTATGTATTCTCGCCATTTAAATCATTAACCTCTATATTTGTTTTTTTTTATGAATGATTCATAAATTTATAAATTATAATTTGCACCTTTAATTGAATATATATATATATATATATATATATATATATATATATATATATATATATATATATATAACAATAAGATAAAAATCTGGTGTTCTTATTGATATTTTTATTTTCATTTTTACAAAATAGTGCTCAATATAAATTTACAGGGCATAAATTTTTATAAATCAACTTATTTAAAATATGTTTTTCGCTTATACAATAATAACCATGTTTCAAAAACTGAAGCTGAAAACTTTAAATTTAATTTTAAAATTAATTTAAATGCATTAGTTCCGTTTCAGCTTCAAGCAAATATTGGAATATTCGTGTGAAGATGAAACGGAACTAATGCTTTTAATTTAATTATAAAATCAAATTTAAAGTTTTCAGCTTCAGTTTTTGAAACATGGTTACTGTGTAGCGAAAAATATTTTTAAATCAGTCAATTTAATATATATATATATATATATATACATACAGAGTGACAGAGAATGAGTGAGAGGAGACAGAGAGAGATAGAGATGTGACGTCGTCCCCCTGGTCGCAGCGTCGAGGTTCGCGACGCCAGCTGTGACGTGACGTGGTCCGGGGTTCTGATCCTATGATCACGACACCAGTTGTGACGTCCTGCTGCGGCGCCAGCTGCTCGCTCCCTCGCTGCTCCAAGTGTGACGCTCTAACCCTTTGGCTAGATGAATACCAGCCTCGTTGTTTTAACCCGCTTCCAACGCCTGGTTACCAGGGTAACTACACTGATCTCCTACCTCCCGACCCGTTCTGTGGACCGTTTTGAACTTTAAGGCTTGAGTTGCTTGCTCTCTAGAAATTTGCATTTCAGGGGTGTGGTTTGGTTTTGGGCGCTGATCTCTACCTGTCGTTCACGGCTGATTTCTCTCGCCGTCCGTTCTCTCTTCAGATTGCCGTTATCTGTTGAATTATTGTTTCATCTCCGCTGTCAGTGCGCGAATTAACTTCTTCTCTTCGGCTTCGGTTGGACGAATTTCTTCACTTCGGTTTGATTCCAACTTCTCCACTTAGGCCAAACGGGCTGCTTCACTTCGGCTTCTCTTGGACGATCTTATTCACTTCGGCTTGGGTTGGCTGAATTTATTCACTTCGACTTGGGTTGGACGAATTTCTTTAGGGCCAAACGAACCGGCCTTTTCTTGCCGCAAAGGGGACTAATGAACAGGGGCCCGCCGTCCGCGCTCCAACTAACTCTTCTCTTCCGCGCTGCAACTCCAACTAACTCTCGCTTCAGAGTCTGAATTATTGTCCACTCATCTCCGCCGTCAGCGCTGCAACTTCTCTGCCTGTCCGGGCCAAACGGACTGGCCTTTCTTGCCCGCAAAGGGCGAATGAACAGGGCCCGCCGTTTTAATTTCTGTCGGTTGGGGTCCCGCTTTTATTGAGGCAGTCAGAAACTGGGGTGGGTCTGTCGGCGCCAGGGTTTTCTTTGATAATTCTAAAGACGTATTATTTAGGGATTTTCCATTTTCGGTGACTTACTTACTTCCTTACTGTGCTATATATACCCGCTTCCCCTGGTCCTTCGTATGTCAGGTGACCGCTCTCGACCAATGGGGGTCCTGGTCGGTGTCTCTCCTCCTCCCTCATGTATCATGTGACCGCCTTCGGCCAATGAAGCTCTGGTCGGTATCTTTCCTCCTTCCTTCGTGACGTCTTTAATCGGGCGTGGACAATCCGTGGCTTTGTTCTAGGGGGGAAACACCTTGCTTAAAAAAAAAAAACTTAAACTGCCCTTTTTCGTACGTGACCGAAAATGACGCACGCGGTATTTAATTTTGGATACGATCTAAGAAAAGAATTTCCTAGACCTCTCGGCGTTTCTCTGAACGCAACAAAATTTCATTCTCCCCGACCGATAATAAAAATCTGTATTATCTCAAAAAAGCGACATCACCCTTTTGGCGTTAACGTGAACTAATAAAAAATATTTCCTTTTCCCTTGCTCGGATGACAACAAAATCTTAATTATCTCAAAAAAAGCATTTTCTAATCATTTTTCAATTCTGGTTCTCGTATTAATGGATTGTCTATATATCCTTAGATAAACTTTCCCATCTGTTACCTATCATATTTTTTCCATTGTCTCTAAACTTTTATTTCTTCAACCAAATTGATAACAACTCCCATCCTCCGCGGACACGGAAGTAGGTCGGTGCTTGACCTGATATTTTTGACATCTGATATGTGCCAGTCGAGCGTGTGTGTTTCGCTTACGACCTGGTTTCGTATTATTTATTTTTCCTTTCTTTCCTTTTCTTTTCTTTTCTTTCTTTCTCCCAGATCGCCTGAATGTAAAGAAAGAATTATTCCTAACCCCGAAATATTTTTCAGCTCTAAATAATTATCAAATGGTTAACAAACCGAAAAAACAAATCATATATTTATGAATATCTCTTTTCAGTTTTCTAATTATGCATGGTGCCACAGAGAGAGAGAGACTGCATTTTTGAATGTATGTCCCCCATCATTTATTACCTGAGATAATTGCATTTTGTAAACAACCAACATAATGTGGTTTAAATCATGAGTTGTACATTTTACATTTACTGGGACATTCCTGTTGTTGCTTGTTGTGGTCATTTTCTACATTTGATTTAATGTAACTTCAATCAAAAATGTTCATAAATTATAACCTTGTTTATTTTCTAAGTACAAACCTTTTTAACATTAACAATGCTTTCTTGTTTTGCTTGTTGTTATTTTTTTTTTTACCTTTTGCTCTTATCAAAAAACACAATACTGTTTATAACCACAACAATAAACTGTTGATACACATTTTCAAAATGAATCTTTCTTTTAATCGACTGAAAGAACCTTTTTTACCTCTAGTAGAGTGACTCATTGCATCTTCTCAGGCTAACATTTTCAGCTTTCATGAAGTGGAAAAATTCTGCTGTTAAGAAAGTTGGTTCCATTCTGTCAAGCTAGACAATTTTCTTGTAGGTCATTTTTGAGATCATCTGCCAATTTGACCATTTCAAACCAATCAGACTTCCTATTTAAACAGGAGTAAATACTTATGTCATCAGCATAGATACCAAATTGAAAAACTGAGGACATTAGGAAGGTCACTGATGAAAATAAAATGAAGAAACATTAATGAAAGAAATAATAAAAATAGATGTAATGTATAATATAAAAATCGGCTCATTCTCCATCCATCATACACTGTCTCATACAATTTACATATACATAAGTAATGTATGTGCCTGTGGTTTGTATGACTGAATTACATATAACTGTCTATATTTCTGAGATGAGGTATTATGTACATCATTTACATTATTCGGACTATTGTCCTCATCTTTGTCGCCATATTTATTACAACGTTTCGGCCGTTGTACGCTCCGGCCTTCTTCAGGTGGTTGGAATGTTGAACTGAACCCTTTATTTCGCTCACTGGGGTAGACTGTTCTAGTTCCACGTGCCATGCTTAATGGATGTCAGTTATCAGTTATCTCCTGGTAATCCCCCTCTCCAAGTTCTCCACTGTCTTAACCGGGTATTGAACTAACACACTTTGTGTCCTGACACTGAATCTAACCAAAAGCCTTTATCCACTTCAGGACACAGGGCACAGTGAATAAAGAACATGGAAAGTGGAACGGGGACTGCGAAATAAAGGATTCATTTCGACATCTGAAGAAGTCTGGAGGGTACAACGGCCGAAACGTTGTGATAAATATGGCGACAAAGATGAGGACAATAGTCCGAATAATGTAAATAATGTGAATTTCATGTACTTATTCAATTTAATGCACACACAACTATATGTATGTATACACATGTGTACATTATTTGACAGTGTTTGAAATAAGACACTTCTCACTCAGTCTAGACAACACCTACAATGGGTTGAGCAATAAATGTATCTATATATCTATGTTTATGACACAACTATTTAATCCTGTCTTAATAGTAATTCTGATCAGGTCAATAAAAAAAAATTGGGAGCTGATCTAAAAAAAAACAAAACTACAATCTAGTGTTAACTAGGGCAATGAATGGCTTGTTAATTTTAACGCTTTTTTTTTTTTAAATTCCATTAATGTGGGTGATGTTGACATCTACGAAAGTGACTCATTGAGCTTTCTCCGGCTAACGTTTCCACCATTCATTAAGTTGAAAGAGTATATATTGAATCAATTGCTAAGACGGCTGCAGCTAAGAAAGTTGTCTAGCATGACACAGTGAACTGTGTCATGCTAAACAATTTTTCTTGTAGGTCACTTTTGAGATAAACTTCCAATTTGACCATATTGAACCAATCGGATTTACTATTTAAACAGGAGTAAATACTTATGTCATCAGCATAGATACAGATTTTGAACTGATGACACCGGGAAGGTCGTCGATGAAATTTCGAAACATCGATAGAGACCTGGGCGACAACTTCTTTAATGCAAAAAAGATCTAGAAGAGTGGCCGTTCAAGATGACTTCCATTTCGCGATTTGATAAGAAAGATTAAATAATATCAAAAATTTATCTAGAAGTACCAAAACGTTTCAACTTGTGAAGAAAACCATTATGCCAAACACTGTAAAAATAAGATAAGAGTTAATGTTGAAATGGTTTTTTGAAATTGAGCCCCTTCTGATGAAACTTCTGTAACTGCTACATCATTATTTCCTGCGTCAGTTTTGCCTTATAAGGATGTGTGCTCTCTGTAGACTCGCTGCTTAGTATCGGTGAAGACAGCAAGCGGGCAGGAAACCAAATAATTTGCTAGTGAATAAATACTTTTGAATGTAGAATTATGTATATTCCGTCATTTTTTATGTTATTTATTTGCTAAAATCTGATCAAATTATGTTTGTGTTGGCTTCTTCTTTGACATTGCGTCTAAACTGTTTAGTTTGTGTATTTCAAAAACGATTTTGAATTCTAGATAACACTTTAGATAGCATAGAGCATTATGCAGCTCAGCCGCAGGGAAATCAACTTCTGTCCGTAGAACTCGCCACTGCTTTCGTTCATAATAATTACATTTCGTCCCATTGGATCAAACATCCACGTAAAGCAAAATCGTGTTATATATTTTTGTAAATATTTCAATATTAAATTGTGAATGATTTTCATTTTCATCTGATATTGCTACGATAGAGGTCGTCTTGTATTCGAAACATGCAAAGTAAGTTATGCCAATCGGAAATAACAATGCCGCCTCGTATGGCTTGAAAGAAAATAAAAAAAACATCCAAAATTTAGATTAAAAAAAACGAATTGAAGAAAAGAAAAAAAAAACGCTAGTAAAAAACTGAATAATAAATCATCTAAGAAATTTAGATGATTTAAGATTATTAAATATTGTGTTTCATCAAATTTTCTTCACATACGAATGGTCATTAGGATAGATCGATTTTAGAACTGTGATATTGCACTCAATTTAAAACTCGGTACCTGATAGGAAAAAAAAATAACACAAAATAAAATGTTACAGATACTTACAGTTTTGAGGAAACCAGTTTGATGATTAAGTTTAGGCTCAAAATGGTGGCGTTGTAATTTCATTGCGTTGATCAATGAAAACCTTATATGAGGCCATATAAAATATATAATTTTCTAAAACTTTTATATGGACAAGATGCATTATTACTAATATTTTATATAGATAAGAACATTATTACTAAATAATTGTCTCATCAAATAAGACCTTCATTTGTTTCAAAGTAAAAGTATATTGAACAACTTATGATGGAATATATTATACAGTATAATAGTTCTAGTGTGATGTCCACTAAAATGCAAATTTACAACATTTTGTTTTATAATTTGTGCTCAGTAGTATTATGGTGTTATATATATTTTTATTGTTTTTTTTTTTTAGTAAATATGATCTAACAAATCTTAGTCATTGGGTAGCCTTTTTTACACATTTTTTACTTATCGAATACAGTATAAAATATTGCATATTTTGCATGTGGTGATTCATAATTAGAATTCTGCTTTGAAAAATATTTTCCTTTCAATGTTTCTAATATGAAATATATCAACTTTATTTATTCTTGAAATATTAAAATTTGAATTTAATTTCTATCCAAAAACCTGTTGAAATTAGGAATTTCTGTATATTCTTTTTCATATGATATTTATGAAGAAATGCTCAAAACCTTGTAAAAGCTATAAATCTAATTTTTGGTGTCAATGCTTATCAAATTAAACCCCAGCCTGCACATCGAGTACAGTGTTGATTCCATCAAAAAAGTGAGGAATCAACCAGCCCTAATGGTCATGTGCATAAAAACTAGTAATGACACTGACTTTTTTTTTCTGCGCTTCGGTGTCATTAAGTTTTTAAATAGAGTTCACCTGAAGAAGAGAGTAAAGCCACTACTATGCAAGTGAATATTGGGTGCGGTAGATATAGAAACAAAAATATTACCTTATTTTCCGGCTTACATGACGCTGTGCCTTGGAAGACGTATCCTAATATTGGAAAGAAATTTCAAGAAAAAAAAGTCATTCTCATACAACACATTCACCATGCGCCCTTAACATACTAACGCCACGTATTGTTTACATTAATCACTCGTCCGTATTTATTTGTATGGCAATGACATATTAGTCAAGAGCAGAACTTCTTCCGCCGCTTCTAGTAAACAGAGAATTATTTATAGAAAAGTCACAGGGAGGCAAACTTACGGCGGCGGGAAAATAATTGAAGCCGAGACGCCAGATCAAGATCAATAATATTGCTGATTCTAATTTGGATTTTATCAAGGAGCTTGTGAAAAATAGCGGGGTACTCTATGTGGCAGCAATATTCTAAACATGGACGAAGGACACTTATAGATACAGACACCTCTGAACGTTGGACGTCAGGTTTTATATTTGACAAAGCTCTTTATTGATGTAGGTTTCCTTCCTAATTTTTTGTTTAAGGTACTTAGGAAAGTCAATATCCTGCTCAGATCATTATTATATCTTTTATCTTTAGATAGTTTAGAATATGAAGCCATGCACATTATCCAAATGAAAGTCTTCATCTAACGAGTCTATTTAAAAACATAATTCGAGTGCTCAGGTTAATATTTTGATAGAGTTGCATTATGTGGCTTTAGAAAAAAAAATTACATCATTGTTCAAATTAATTGAAACAAAGCAAATAATTCCATTATTATTTACTCTTTTTTCGTATTTTTCCAGTGACACATGACCCAGTGCACATTTTAGTACTTCGTATGTCCATTCCATGATGTCGTTCCTTGTAGAGTGACCACAGATTCTCGATTGGATTTAAATCAGGAGAATTTCCGGGCCAATCTATAGTACTTTGATTTGATCACTGGTAAGGCTTGCCAGTGTGTTTGTGCAGCGTTACAGTTTTCGTAAGCATCCTTGGAATAACGTCTATCGCAGACAATGACCGTAAGACAACTAATCGACTGTCGAGACAATAGTGTCTGGACGTGATTAAAATCAGTTGCAATTACGAATAACGTAATATTTTTCAAGGCCAAACAAATTTCATCATACCCCACGAAAATAGATTCGTATTACTGCACACTACTGCAAATGACCTAATCTGAGGTAAAATAGAGATTATACCTTTGCACTCCGGTGGGTCTAAAAATGACCATATAGTGAAAGAAAGGGAACTAAAGCGGTTGTTTCAATTAATTTGCTCAATTTGTGTACATGAAGCATAGCATATCCTCCGTTCAATCTCCTTATCTACTATAGTAATTTTTTTTTTAACTAATCCATACAACGACGTATTTAAACATTTTAGTATTATTTCCACATCCTGAACTTTTATGATGTAGTGTAGTTGCCACCACTGCTTTCATTCCAATTCCAGTTGACAGTCTCTGTTCTACTATTCGGAACACTTGGTAAAGATTATTGATACTTCTAAAATCCCCGATTCTTATTCGGTAATCAAATCAAGATGTTCTAATGGACTTTAAAAAAAGTCTCGTGAAGTCAGCTCAGAAAAGAAAGCAGACGTTTGATGTTCGTTTTTTTTTGGCGTGTTGCTTTTTGAAAATTAATGGAGGCTAACTTATATTTTTGCGCTTGTCAAAATTTAGAAGAAATTAACTTTTTTTTTTCTAGTTTAGATTGTATCTAGGAAATACTGTCTTTTCTTTCTTTCATTTTTCTGGACGAATGGTTTCATAATAGATTTATTTCTGACAGGTGATATTTTAAAATTGTCAAAACAAAACAAAAAATACTTGTCCGCCATTTTAGTTTGTCGTTATTGGTACAAAATAAAAGATATAATAAATGCATTTGCAAAATATACTTCGATGAAATCAGATTTGTCATTGATTATTTATCCAATGTCAAATCTTACATTTGAAAAAAAAAAGGCTTCTGGTGAATTTAGATAAGAGAAGGAAAAATAAAATATTCTCTCGTTCATCATGTGTATTTCGAAAGTGTATTCACCGCAGAAGAGTAGAGTTGATTAGGAACAAATATTATTCCACATCATTGTAAGAATCTGTGATTATTACGAAAGTGGTAACTATTTATAAAGTTAAAAATAAAACAAAGTGCTAACCAAAATTTCAGAGAATTTTGCAATAAAATGTTACTTAATTTAATACCTAATATTTACTTTCTCGTCCAAAGTTTTCCTTTTTTTCTGACGCAGGATGATAACTCCCCAAAATTGCTGATCATAAACTGCTTCGGCAAAAGTGTATATCGCATTCTGTCTAAGAATACTGCGCAGGTCTGAAGAAGTTTTGTCTATCAAATTTTATGGATAGAGAATGTTATGAATACAGAGATCTCTATTACACGTAGTTTGGCTCCAGTAATAAAAACAAATTTCGTTCATTTTTACCTGACAATTGCCTGAAAGAGAAAGCGTAAGTTATAGTGTGAAACTTCTCCTTGAATAAAGAAATAAACAAAATCATATGCTGTACCTGCTAATATCTACACCCTTGTGAAAATTAATTGAAACAAAACGAAAAATTCCGTCATTATTTACTTTTTTCGTATGTTTCCAATAAAACATGGCCCAGTGCACATGTAAGTAATTCGTATGTGCAGTCTTTCCTTGCAGATTGACCACGGATTCTTGATTGGATTTAAATCAGGAGAGTTTCAGAGATAGTCGATAACACTTTGATTTGATCACTGGTTAGGCTTGCCAGTGTGTTCGTGCAGCGCTACAATTTTCGTTCCCTTCCTTGGAGTAACGTCTATCGCAGACAATAGACGTAAGACAACTAATCTACAATCGAGACAATAGTGTCTGGACGTGATTAAAATCAGTTGCAATTAAGAATAACGTAATATTTTTCAAGGCCAAACAAATTTCATCATACCCCACGAAAATAGATTAATATTACTGCGCACCATTGCAAATGATATAATCTGTGGAAAAAACAGAAATCAATTACACCTTGTCCATGTCCAAAGTTAATATTTTTAAATGTTCGTTTGTTTTTATCAATAAGGCTTCCATTATTTTTAACCTTGGACATAATATCTTGAACATGTTTTGAAAAATGAAAACATTTCATAAAATATACATACAACAAACTAATTCTTATTTTAACAGTTAAAATATAATCCTTGGAGATGGCTAAATATATAAAGCGCTCGGATAAAAAGAAGATTCGGTCAGATTTTATATAATGTATAATCCGAAAAGAAAAAAAAATATTAGATCGCATGAGAAATTGTATAAAAAACTAAATAAAAGTACCTTGTCTGTCGTTTTCAATGAAATGTGCATGAAATAAGGATTGCTGCCTAAACACACAAATATATATATATATATATATATATATATATATATATATATATATCAACAACATATAGGTCATTTAATGGCGAAATTTAACTTTCTTGAGTGCATTAGTAATTACTTTTATAAAAATGTATTGCTGGTAATTTTTTTACTATGAGACTGTATTGCTAGTATTTATTAAAATGTTTAGAAATTCCTCATGTTTCGACCCCAGTTTGGGTGTTAACTATTTGTCCATATCTGGGAGCCTAATAGATGCCACCACCCTAGTCAGGGTGGACGTCTGAAAGAGAGCTCCTCAGAATCTCCCAATCAGAAACCTTGAACCTTGCTGCAAGTTGTAGTTTATCGTCATATCCTGGACGGTTGTCACGTTGTAAGCCTCCAGAAAGAATGTTTCTACGATCACTACAAACTTAACATGTTCAAGTCTAGTGCCAACCTTTATCTATCCTATAAATTCTCATAATATTCCCCTCTTACGGAAGTACGCTCTAATCTTAGTCATTTAACTTAAATGTCTCTTCGTCGTTGAATTAGGTCAACAGCTGTAATAATAATTGTTATAAGCTATTGTTATTGTAAAGACCATGCAAGTCATCATGTTGGAAATAACAGTCCCTTGGGAAGGAAATATGGACGAAGCTCACGAAAGGAAGCTTGGGAAATATTTACAGATTGTAGGGGAATGTAAAAGACGTGATTGGCGAGCTCTGTGTGAACCGATTGAAATTGGTTGCAGAGGCTTTGCTGGGTGACCTCTATGTAAGATATTGCCAAAATTAGGTGTAACAGGTTTCGTCAAAAACAAGGTTGTTCGTTCAATAACATTGGCAGGAGAAGTGGCTTCTAGATGGCTTTGGTTAAAAAGATCAAGTGATTGGCAGTCAGTAAGGAAATGAAAGGAAGTTCCGATTGATATATACATATATTTTTTTGATGGGGGTGGTCTTGGGTATGACCTAAAACTACACCCGACAATGGATAGGGGACAGAATAAAGGTACCCCGAACCATTGCTATCTACGGCTGATCCCTGGATAATATCTAGCATCTGTTAGTCCCCCTATCAGGGTTAAGGTATTTATTTATTTAGTTTTTGTTAGATGTATGTGCTGGTGTGTGTCTGTGTGTGTGTGTGTGTGTAGCGGCATCGATATATGTGTCCGTGTGTGTGTAAATCATATAGGTAGGGGGTCAGGGAAGGAAAAAGAAAAAGTGAATAGGAGGAAAAGGAAATATTTTCTTTTCTCTTTTTCTTTTCCTTCGGCGGACGATTAACTTGAATAAAAATTGGATAAATGTAAGATGATTGTGAGACTTCAGCACGTTTCTCTGTGTGTGCGCGTGTGTGTATATGTCTCACTGAAGGGAATCGAATCGGTACTTACCACTTCAAGCCAAGCACGCCGCCATATTGCTGATGAGATAGAAATTGTTGCTGCGTTTGTCTCTTTTTTTATGGAAGAGCGCACATTTACTGGTGAACCGGAAGTCATCCGCGATTGGACAATAAATTGCCAAGAAGAGTCGCATGGTGTGTACTACGGAAGATGAAAAAAATTGTAGCTAACGGAAGCTACACGATACTCGATCAATATCGACTGTTTCACCGTGGAGACGAGGTATGGTGTTGAAAGACCCGGAAACCCTAATGAACCTCGGCTAGAAACATCACTGATGGTGTGTACTAAAGCATACAATAGATGTATTTTACGAAATTATTAATCGCTTCTTGTATATATTTTACAATAAAAACTTTCTTATAGATATGCATATGTAAGTAAAAAAACAGTCTATATGATTCGGTACTATAGCCAGTTTAGGAAACCTTGAAATATTTCATCTGGGAATAAATGGAGATTTCTTTATATATCTTAGGCCTTTTTTAAAGAGAAAATAGACATTTAGTTAGTTAATACTCAGTAGAAATATTTATTTATTTTATATATTTCTCATCATGACTTTCTCCATTATAATGTTTTATTTTTGACTACCCTGCCGTATAATATTTACTAAATATTTCGTGTCAAATCATTTCTCTACGAATATGTAAAGACCTCATTGCAAATATAATTCCTTTTATTTTTCGATAGGAGGTCCATCCCGTAACCTCTATTCAAAGTTTTAAAACAAAAGACCGTTTCGTAAGGTTGGAATGTTGTTGAGAAAAAAAAAATATAGAAAATATCCATTTATTGTCTGATACGATTTATCAAAATCCCGTTAAATTAGGCAAGGTAAAGAGAGGATAGTGGAACGATGGAATTCTTCTATATATCAGCCCCGAGCCGTTAAATTAGCAATTCTATTCGTAAGCTCTCATTTATCAAAGACACGTGATGGCGAAGTCAAAATATGCGCCATTTTGTTTTTCTAATCATGACTTTCTTTCTTTCTTTCTTTTGTTTGTCTATTACTCTCTGTCTCCATACCACGAGTAAGTTGCATTTTTCCAGTAGCATCGTTCTTATTGGTTGACAAGTGGGTATATTTCTCCTGCGAGGTAATTCGATTGATGAATCACCGCCAGGAAGCGACGGGGAGACAGACATAGACACAGATGGACACAGAGAAAAGAGTGAGAAAAGAGAGCGAGAGGGAAGATTGAAAAGAAGAGATAGAAACAAGACAATATATAAAACATATCGAAAAAGAGAAAATAAATACACACACACACACACACACACACATATATATATATATATATATATATATATATATATATATATATGAAATAAACATATAAAACAGATCTTATTAACTGGTTGTAAATTTAAATGTTAGGTTTTGAACGAAACTTTAACGTGTTCAGAATTTCTAATTTGAAATTTATGATCAGCTTCTATTCTGAAGGATATAAATGCGATATTTGACGACAGTGTCAACAGATGTATCGAATATCTGACCTGACCAGTGATTTGTTGCGAAACTCTGAAGTCGGTGAATAAGACCATTGATTATTTCTCGATTAATTAAATACCCCACATCTCTCTCTCTCTCTCTCTATCTCTGTCTCTGTCTGTCTGTCTCTCTCTCTCTCTCTCTCTCTCTATATATATATATATATATATATATATATATATATATATATATAATGTAATTGGTAGGATTAGTCCAAAAATGCATTTAAGTCTATATGTGGGCTCAGTGTATGATACAGAGCAAATTATAAGAATAATTAAGAAAAGACCTTAAAATCCATAGTCAGTAATAAATTTATTCCGATGAATATAAGCATATTAATCTCATCAAACCGACTACATTTTATAAAAGAGAATTTAAAGTATTTTAAATTATTTTCTACACACACACACACACACACACACACACACACACACACACATATATATATATATATATATATATATATATATATATATATATATATACATGAAGCTTGAACAGGCTTCTAATGCTCCAGTGTCAGCGGCTTGGTGAGAGTAGTCATGGCTCCAGGGGGCACGGTCCTATGGTTACAGAGAACTCAGTAGAGTTCCGCCACGGAATATGTAAGCGAGCGGCGCTAAGTTGAGTCTGATTTGCAATCTCTTCGTCACCGAGGCCCATTTGGAACAGTTGGTAGGATGTTTGCTTGACAACCTAACTGTCAGGGTTTCAATTCTCGGTAGTGGATGCGCACTGCTGATGAGTCCCAAATATAGGACGAAACGGCCGTCCAGTGCTTTCTGCATTCTGTTGAGGTTTCTATCAGACTCGATGAATTAATTAAATATATATATATATATATATATGTGTGTGTGTGTGTGTGTGTGTGTGTGTGTAAAAATATATAGAAACTAGAAAAGTACTCGTTAGGTAAACAATTCGAAATACTTTAGTATTTTTTTGGCTTTATTTTTTAAAAAACAGTGCTCGATACAAAAGTAGAGCCTAAATTCCAAACAATTTCGCTTGGAGATGGAACAGATCTTTGTACTTCAATTTAATTCTAATAATTATATTGAAGTTTTCGTCTCTTGTTTTGAAACACGAGAACTCTTATGTAGCGAAGGAATCATATTTTTAAATAAATAATCATATATATATCAGCAGCAGTGCGTATCCACTACAGAGTATCGAACACTGACAGTTATATATATATATATATCGTATGAGCGATAGAAGACTTCCAAAACAAATCCTCTTTGGGCAGCTGTTGAATACGGATTGACGAAGACTTTGACCAGTTATATCAGAGAGTGAGCAAATATCTCAATGGAGGATAGCATATACAGGAAATGGTCAAAATAAACAGGACGCTCAGGTATCCTTGCCTTAA
Source organism: Acanthosepion pharaonis (assembly GCA_903632075.3). Taxonomy (NCBI): domain Eukaryota; kingdom Metazoa; phylum Mollusca; class Cephalopoda; order Sepiida; family Sepiidae; genus Acanthosepion; species Acanthosepion pharaonis. The sequence continues at coordinate 708,289 of CAHIKZ030000768.1, forward strand.
ATAAACAGGGCACAAAGATGTCCTGATCGGAAGGAAATGCGTGAGTGCGTGGGTACATGCCGGATGAGGTGTGGCCACACGAAGTTGCGTGGGCATATGGTCGGAAGTGCCATGGCTGGAAGAGGCATAGCCACGAGAGGTTGCATAGGTGTCCAAATGTTATAAAAAACGGTCCAACTCTTGGCCTGTGAGAGAGGCTGGCTAGAGATTTGCCAAAGATTTTTACCTCAGTTAATTCCTGTCTGTACAATCCTAACCTCTGTGATTCTGCCTCACTCTAACCAATTTCCGCAACACGAGCAATAAAACTATTTATATATTTTTATATATAAGTGTTCGTCACTGTATTGTAGTCCAGTAGCAATATACAACACAGCTACTAAAAAGCAGTTCATTTGGAAGACCATTCTGCGTTACAAAGACATCGTGCAGCAATGCCCTTTCTTCCTCTGAAAACAAAAGCGTCCTGCTTTTATAAGGTTTTGAATTCGTCAACTTGAACAAAGCGATCATCTGCGTGCAAATATTAAAGAAAGAATGGAAGCCTTACTTGACACTTTGCAGCACGCTGTTAAATAGACATTCGTGCTCACTCGTGGAAACATGTGGCAATTGAGCCTCAACCACTCGATCGAAATGTTTGTCCCACATGTTCCATCTTTCTAAAAGACTGCAGGTTTCGGTCCCGTTGGGTACTTCTATATTTTACAAAAACCCTCATTTGTCGTTCGCGACGACAAAAATTCCATTATATATATATATATATATATATATATATATATACGTGCGTGCGTGCGCGCACACACACACACACACATACACACAAACACATACACACACACATAAAATATCTTTTAATTTCAACAAAATCGCCATTAAGGGACAATATGTATATTTATGGATATATACATAATAGCTCTGTTATATTACATCGAGCGGTATTTTATTAACACCAGCGAAGCATGGGCGATATATTATATTCATATATATATATATATATATATATATATATATATATATATATATATATATATATATATATTATACAGTATAGTTCAAATGTTTGAAGTCACACCCAGAATTAGCATGGGAAATATATGACAGAAGATTATCACGTTGAACACTTTTTATGTTAATAACAAAAATTAAATAAAATATTTATTTTCAAATTTATATACACGCATGGTTGCACACATGTATGGCTTCTTATATCTCTATTTATTTTATTCATATATATATATATATATATATATATATATATATATATATATATATATATAGTATTTATTCAAAAAAGTATATCATAAACATGTAATAATCTCACTACAAAAATACCCATTTTGTTTCAACACTTCTGGTATCTTCTCATGAGATGTTAATTGTAGAAGCGACAAACAACGCCATCGTTCTGATTACGCTTTTAATCTCGCTCATTAGACCCTGAGAATTACATGTACGTCTTCTAAGGCGAATGCAAGGGAAACGCCCAGGTTCAAGTAAGCTTCGATGGTCACCTAATTGGCTTGACTGATACGGACGTTGATTTGTATGTTGAATCCTTAAACTATAATTTTAGCCAGCTATTTAATTCAGCCTTTTATATGATGTAACTTCAGTACTTACCTGTTACAACAGAGATGAGGCGGGAAGAAGAGATAAGTCTCATCAATTCACAGTTGAATTCGCTAGATGTAAACGTACGTTCTAATCTAACAGTTTCTTTTGTGGCACTTATCGCTTGTGGGACACCCTTTAAATATAATATCAATCGCTATCTACTCTCCTACTGATTATTATTCTTTTTATTACCTCTCATTACTAATGTTTCTCTTTCTAATTCTTTCACACCCAGTAACCGCTTCTGTCTTAGTGGCTTTATTGCCTTGCTTGGGGTGGATAAAATGAATCGACTCCAAATCAAAGAAAAAAACGGTATCATTGCTAGTTTTCATACAGATCAGCAGGTTGATTTTTCACATTTTGAGGAAATCAACATTGTACACGATGTGAATGCTAGGGTTTGATGTCATATGATTTGACAACAAAGGTAGATCTATATCTTTTACAGGTTTTTGAGCTTTTAGTCTTAAATACCGTCTGAAAAAATGTACCTAATATCTGTAGGTTTTTGCTTAGAAACTGACTTAAAAATTTTAGGATTCCCGGGTAAAACGAAAAACTACATCTGCGTCCTGGGTAAGATTATAAACTAGATCGGCGTCCTGGGTAAGGCTATAATCTACATCGGCGTCCTGGGTAAGACTATAACCTATATCCGCGTCCTGGGTAAGACGATAAATTACATCCGTGACCTGGGTAAGACTATAACCTATATCCCCGTCCTGGGTAAGACGATAAACTATATCGGCGTCCTGGGTAACACTATAAGCAACATCCGCGTCCTGGGTAAGACTATAGACTACATCAGCGTCCTGGGTAAGACTATAGACTACATCCGCGTCCTGGGTAACACGATAAACTATTTCAAACACTAAGGCCCCTGATCAGGAGGTTTTGAGGAGCATGGAACCAGCTCTTAATTGCTGATGTTCCCAGGTCCACCCTGACGTGGGGTCGTTTCACCTGTTAGGGTCCCAGCTATGGGCATATAGTTAACCCCCAAACTGGGTTCAAAACACTATGAAATTGTAAAAATAGGTTTGAATATCAGCAATAAACTTTTGAAGAAAAATATATTACCAGCAATACATTTTTGTTGAAAAAATATTACCAGAAATACAATATTGAAGAAAAAATATTACCAGCAATAAAATTGTTGTCGGCAGTAAATAACCCACTGAGCTTGATATGCTGTAAACAAACTAAACCAAACCATGATTTACGTATTTCAAAAATGAGAGAGAGAGAGAGAGAGAGAGAGAGAGAGAGAGAGAGAGAGGTCTCCTCAATTCACTTTTGAATTGTCAAGATGTGACCCTAAGTTCTATGCTAACAGTTTCTTTTCTCACACTTCTTGCTTGTGGAACTCTCTTTCGGCTCCACACTTTCCAACCAACTTTGATCTTCAAATATTTAAATGCAATATCAATCGTTATCCACTGTCTTTTTGATTCGTCTTCTGTTGTTCTCGCTCCTTAATAATGTTTCTCTTTTACTTATTCTTTCACGCTCAGTAACCCCTTGTGTCTTAGTGGCTTTACATCCTTGCTAGTGTTGATATGCTTTAAAAAATATAAGTGACGAGAAAAAAAGCAAAAATGAAGAGCAATGAAGAACAACCTTTTAATGACAATTCTAAGATTTCCCTAATGTCGTTCAAAGATGCCCATGCGACATTTTATGTTAGCCAGTATCAAATCTGGATGTGTGATACATCACATAGCTACCGAAGTAATGTGGCTGATCATTAAGACTGACGTGAATTCATTGCCTATGATACTACGCTAAGCTTGACTTACAACCCAATTTAGTCTGAGAAAGCAAGGATAAACTGACAGCTAAGTAGATTTACAGGAATAATAAGACAGGTAGATAAAAACAAACCAAAATAGAAAGGAACAGAATTAGGCTAGGTTTTAGGTACAGGTGTAAAGCGAAAATTAAGAAAACCTTTAAAAAATAAACTAAGAATCACAAAAAGATCGACAGAGTGAGCAGAAATTCAGATAAGTCTAAGAGATAGAATCCACCATAAGTCAACCTGCAATGAATATTGCTGGTAAATCTATTCTAGTGCTACCGCTATGTATTTAAATATTCTATAAAGAAGAATCTGCAATGTTATCGGTACTGACCTGGCATCTCGGCTCCAGTCACTTTCCCACCGCCGTAGCGTAGCTACCCTCTACCCTTTTTTAAAAAGATTTTCATGTTTATTTTTCTGAGGAGCTTTCTACTTATAGTGCCTCAACTTTACGAATTCAAGCGCAGTGCAAGATCAATTTACACGTGAAATGGCTAGATGTAACCGTAAGTTCTATGCTAACGGTTTCTTCCCACCCACGGAAAACATTAGCTCGAGAAGGCATAATAAATCACTGTCACAGAGTTTATCATCAACCATGCTGATGGAAAGAAATATAGCTGATTTTAATTATCTGAGTGATTATTCAAATCTTATTTTTAATTTTATGTATTTATGTTATGCATGTATGTTATGTATTTATGTTGTGTATTTAAGGTGAGTACTTATGTTATGTATTATGTATTTATGTTATGCATTTAGTTATGTATTATGTTATGTATTTTTATTATATATTTATGTTATGTATTATGTTATGTATTTATATTATGTATTATGTTATGTATTTATGTTATGTATTTTATGTATTTGTGTTACGTATTAATGTTATGTATTATGTTATGTATTTATGTTATGCATTTATGTTATGTATTATGCATTATGTTATGTATTTATGTTATGTATTTTATGTATTTATATTATTTATTTATGCTATGTATTATGCTATGTATTGATGTTATGTATTATCTAAATGCACAAATATCCATTGCCTGATGTATTCAGCAATATATAGACAGTCATTAAAATAATAAAAGTTCAAGAGAATTATTTCTTGACTGACACCAAATTAAGAGAGAATTGGTCGATTGAACACTTATTAATTAATTTATCCTTGTTGCTCTAGTTATCACTTGAGCTCAATAGAATCCATCCCCTCATATGTCAGTGAATGCATAATACTCTCCACAATGACTCGGAGAAAACTAGAGTCAGGGGAATATGGCTGAAACGAAGTAAACTGAAAATTCTATTGACAAAGCAAGTGAACACTTCTCCTCGGAATTAGGATAAGACAGCTGAAACTCCTTGGGCGCATAATGAGGAAGGACGGCTTGGAAAGTTTAATACTCACGGAACAAATAGAGATATAAAGGAAGGTAGCGAGCCAGTTATCTGATGAGTTTGCTTCAATGGACAGCGGAAAAGTGGGTGGCTTAGAAAAGAGCCACAAGAAAGAGGAAGTTGCGGAAAGTTATGATCGCCTATGTCCTAAAGAAATGGGGCACATAGAAGAAGAAAAATCGTTTGAGCGAAAGAATACATAGAAATGTCAACGATACTTATTGCTGGTTCTATTTCTTCATACCATTCTCTGGTTATTATCAGGAACAAAATACATATGATATTTGTCCAGATATTCAGATAATAAAATAGTTTTTAAAAGTTTTACTTTTCCGTTACGTAATATTATTTGATTAATTAAATATTCAAAACTGTGTTTCCCAGGTTCACATGTAGAAAAACTGATGTCCGTATTTTAATGTGCTTGGAGAATTATAGTCTCTGTTTTTCAATTAAATGTTCCGTTAGGTAATCTTCTTTCATTAATTGAATATTAAAAACTATGTTTGCGAGGTTCACATCTATGACGACTGATGTACATTATTTTAATGTGCTGGGAGAATATCGTAGCTGTTTTTTTAGTTATTGGTTCCGTTAGGTAATGTTCTTTGATTAGGTAAATATTCAAAACTGTCTTTCCGAGGTTCACATCTATAAAAACTGATGTACTTATTTAAATGTGCTTGGAGAATATAGTCTCTGTTTTTCAATTAATGGTTTCGTTAGGTAATATTGTTTGATTAAATATTTAAAACTGTGTTTCCAATGTTCAAATCTATAAAAACGGATGTAGGTTTTTTAATGAGGTTGGAGAATATATTCGCTGTTTTTTAATTAATGGTTTTTATAAAATTCAGGAATAATCTATCATTATTACATTGCTAGAGATGAATGACGATCACAAGTCGTGAAACTGCCAGTCACCATGCAGTGTTTATGTAAATATCCATATTTCTACATAAGCCTTATTCCCAATGTTGTGAATAATTCATGGCATATCAACCTCAATGGGATATTTAATGCCGACAATATTTTTTATTGCTGGAAATTTTGGTTTCAAAAATGTATTGCTGTGCATACTGTTTTTGTATTCTTTCGAAAAATGGATTACTGGTAATACTTTTTTGTAAAAATTCATTGCTGGTAATAATTTTTCAGAAAAATGTATTGCTGGTATTAAAACCTATTTTGACACTTTCATTGTGTTTTGACCCCAGTTTCAGGGTTAACTATTTGCCCATATTTGGGACCCTAATAGGTGCTGCCACATGGATACATGGTGGACTTAGGAACACCAGCAATTAACAGGTGGTTCCACGCTCCTCAAAACCTCCTGATAAGAGGACTTGCTGTTGGATGTAGTTTATCGTCTTACCCAGGACTCGGATGTGGTTTATCGTCTTACACAATACGAGGTTTTGTATCATTCGGCTGATTACTGGAATACAGTTAATTAATAACACAAACTTTTGTGTTTAAAGAGGTAAAAATACGTGGCGTTACATGTAAAAAATACTAACGCAGCATCTGTGAAACATGATAAAAAAGTCGGAGATTGATTGTTTTTACGGTTTATCAACCTTTTGTAGTTTATCTAAAGCCAGAAATATTTTTAGATTTTAAGAATAATTTTTGAGATAATAATGATTTACTGATAGAAATCATGTGAATTAACTGGGGAAGAAGGCGTAGATTTCTACCATTCTAAATGTTATTTCTTTCCAAAGGGTATTTCCAAATTGAATTTAACTAACCCAACTGAAATTGAAAAATCGACTCTCCCATTAAAAATTCCGAGTCATTATTCATTACATCCACCGCACATCCAAGCTTACAGCCCCTTATATTCCGCTGCGGTGACTCACCTAGGTACTGACCACGGTTGACGTTGCTTATCTGGGGTGATTCAACGTGATGTGGCCGTAAGCCATTAAGAGTAGGAGAGAATATCAAATTTTAATAATAAACAAGGAAATTTTTATTATTATGAATGTCAAATAAAGCATCAATCAAGACTATGTACTAAATACAGAAAATATGAAGACAGAATAATTTTATAACAGTGTTCGGCAACACCCGTGGGCCCCGGGCCTCATCCGACCCACGAATGATTTTTGTCTGGCCCGCCAGCTTAATCGGAGAGCCAAGATAATTCTTACTTTCAGGATCCAGAGGGAATTGTCAACTTAGCATTTTTAGTGGACCTCACGATCCACATGAACACTTTGAATCTGAAGCTTCAAAGAAAGAACAATCTTATATTTGAGATGTTTTTGATCAAATTACTGCTTTTGAAAGAAAACTTTGACTGTGGGAATCACAACTTCAGAAAGAAAAAAAATACTCTCCTTTACCAAATCTCCAAAATCACAAGTGAGATGATAATACCAGACATATTTGTGAGTTCTATTCCAGATTTGAGAAGAGATTTTTCTTCCCGTTTTGCCGACTTCCGGCAATATGGAAATCAATTTGAATTATTTAGTAACAGATGTGGAGCAAGTGTCAGTAAAATATCAGTTGGAGTTAATCGACGCACAATGCAACGAATTTTTTAAATCAAAATTTCATTACGAATCAACTGTTGACTTCTACAATAAATATGCTTCGCCAAGCAGCAGATAAAAAAGCCTATTGAATAATGTGAAAATGACGGTATCATTATTTGAAAATACACGTGGTTGTGAACAACATTTTTCGAAAAGGAAATTTACTAAATGCCTCTGTCTATATTTCTGAGATGAGATATTGTAATCATTTACACTGGTCTTCATCTTTATTGCCATATTCACTACGTTTCGGCCGTTTTACGCCCCGGTCTTCTTCAGGTGATTGGAATTTCGAACTGAAACCTTTATAGGACTAGATTGTTTGAGTTCTGCGTGCCAACCAATGCTTTTATCCACCTCACGAAACTAACCACATATGGAGGGAAAATGAAAATCGCAGCTCCCTGTGGGATGAGGCTAAAATAAAAGACAGAGAACATCAATGGAAAACACAAATGCTAAAGGAATCAGCGCATATACTTGGTCACAAATCTCCTGAGCCGGCCAAGCATAGAAATGATTACAATACAGGAACCAGTAATAAGGAGTGCTAGAGAAAAGCAATGAATAACAAGAAAATTGCAGTATGAGCTATGGTAAAAATGGTTTATGAGACATTAGGTTTACAAGTCTCAAACAAATTCTTACCCTAATGTCCTCAAGGAAATGTGGTTCAGTGGATAAAACCGTTTGGTGGATCCAGTGACTTCACTCAAAGAGTTGTGCATAAATAATAATAATAATAATGATGAAATCGAAATCTCAAAAATGTGGCACATGGGAACATCAACAATCCCTGTTGTAATTACAGCCCTATGATTGGTTGGAAAAGTTTCCAGTAGACTAATTGAAGGGATTCCTGGAAGCCATGTCTCAAAGAGATACAAAAAATTGTTCTCACAAGTACAGCCCACACTTTACAAAGGGCCGAAGGGCTTTACCTATGTAATTTTTTTTCTTATTTGTCAGTGGAAAGTGTCATGATGGCATTTCAAACCTTAGGCCTCTGAGCGTGACACGGAAAGAAATGTGTACACGACAGAAATCAAAGGAAATAAAATCAATAATAATAAGGTATTTATCCATGTAAAATGGATATGATCTAAGGTTGTTTTATTTTAATTACAAAATTTTCAGTGTGAATTGTTGTGATATTATTTCTGACCTTAGGTCTCTGGTTGGAAGACGGAAGGAAATGAGTAGACAACAGAAATGAAATGAAATAATAATAATAATAATAATAATAATAATAATAATAATAATAATATAGAATGTGCTAATATTGTATAAAATTACATGCATCTGGCATGCTAAAATAATTCGATGAAGAAGATAACCAAACATCTGAATAAGCTAGTCAGATATAACTATGCTCCAGATAGCAATAAGTTGTTGCAACTATTATCAACCTTGGCAGGGGCTTGAATAAATTTATTAAAATTAGGAGTTCATATGTGAGGGCGTGTGTGTGCGTGTCCTTCCTGAGATAATATATATATATATATATATATATATATATATATATATATATATATATATATATATATATTAAAAAAAGAAGAGAAGAGAGGTGCCGCAAACGATTTTGGTTGTAATGTGGATTTTTTTAGAAAAAAAATATTATGCTTTATTTTCCATAATTTTACTACACGTGTTACTGGTCTCGCGACCTTCTTCAGGTAAAAGCGGAGATTTCCACATATTATTAAAATAATTAATTTTTTTTTCCTTATATTTTTCAATGTTAAACATTCTCTGTTTTTGTGTTAGTAATCCGAATGTCTTGAATTGGCAATGAAGAGTTCTGCGCGAAGGGTCATAAAACAATTTAGGTTGGTCCAAGAGAAATGATGAATTACATGTCGGCATTTTATCCTTTAATGTTTTACTGACTCCTATGTGTTCTTGGATCTGTTTCCATTTTACTGTGTTTCTGTCAGCATGCGTGTATATATGCGTGCATATATTCCCCCTCCATACATATACTGTCTTACTACGAGGAATTAGTAAACTCATTTGTAAACATACACACATACGCACATACACACCGTCCCACCACAAAGAATCAGTACATACACGCACATACATACACACACACATACACACACATACTTCCCAAGCTACATGAACCAGTATACACATACACACAAACATACACACACATACGTACATACATACACACGGACTTCCTAATTTGTGTAGGGTTTGTGTGCGTGCTCGTGAGTAGTTCCCCTGTTTTGTTAACATATATATATATATATATATATATATATATATATATATATATATATATATATATATATATATATATATATATATATATATATATATATATATATATATATATATATATATATCTTCGTGTCTCCCGTATGTGAGTGTGCGTTCATGTGAGCGTGCGTTCATGTATGTGAGTGATTTGATCACTGTATTTGGTCACCTTCCACTTTTACCTGAAGACGGTCACGAGACCAGAAACACGTGTCGTAAAATTATGGGAAACAAAGCATAATGTTTTTTCTAAAAAAATCCACATCACAACCAAAAACGGTTGCGGCACCTATCTTCTCTTCTTTTAAATATACATACTTTTCTCTCGTTGGAACCAATACAACGTTTTTATTTTTATATATATATATATATATATATATATATATATATATATATATATATATATATATATATATATATATATATATATATGTATGTATGTATTTTCAGAAAAGCTATATTAGAGGAAAGTCACGTCACGTCGGTGAGAAATGACTGAAGTCGAGATGCCATTACAGACCCTTCTTTGAATTTTGTCAAGAATCTCGAGATGTATAGTAGGAACACCAGACCAAATATGGTGGCAATATTCAATGATCGGACAAATAATAATAATAATAATAATAATAATGATAATAAAATATAAAACGATGTAACTATCCTCTGGGGGCATACCAATTCAAACTGACAGGGAAATAAAAGCCAACAGACCTGATATTATCATAAAATAAAACAAATTCAGGAAGGGTATGCGTATTTATATAGCCGTACTGTTGCGAGTTCTATGCTGAGTGAGATGTATCAGAAGTTATATTTCTATAAGGTGAATGTTATGCGTGTTTACAATTTGGATTATCCCACAACAAATAGATTACACAAAGAACATAAGGACAATTGCATAGCAAGGAATGACTGAACAACGTTATTAGAGATCAACAATAAAGAGATTTTTATATACAATAAATACACATACAAAGATAAACAGAATTTTTGTTGGTTTGGTAATTGAGATAATGTCGTGAAGAATGTTCGTGCAGAATTGTGGTAAGTAAATCCTGATGCTTTTGGCTTGTTATTAAAATTATAATAAATTTTTGTTTCTGTGTAGTAAAATATCAAAATGTATTGTTCAACTGTTAGTGTGTGTGTGCGTGTGTGTGTGTGTGTGTGCGTGTGTGTTATTTATGAGCCAGAATTAAAGTTGCTAAGAGTTGTTTGCCTTTGACTGATAGGCTAAATGAATGAATGTAGAATTACTTTGACGTAGTGAAAGTGATCACTCTTCAAGTCAATTGTAGGTGATGAATATCCACGCGGACAATAGATATTTGAATGCTGGGTTGAGTTTGTTGAGTCAGTAAATTGAACAGCGCGGAGTTTGTATAGATATCTTGAAATTTGATGACTGACTGACTTGAATTGAGTCATGTGTTTGTTTATATAGAGTTGGGTGTTTAAATTTCAACTCCAGGGACCTTAGGTTCTGTTGTGACCTTGCTAAAGTTTTGACCAATAGAAGATTGAATTTTACTGAAACGAAATGTTGATTGGTTAAGGCTTTGTTTTATAGAAGGAAACATTTTTCCGAAAGGGGTTGAAGGTTAATACGGAAGATTCCACAGTACCATCTGAGAGAAACATCTCAATGCAAATTATCGAGAAATTATCCAAATACAAGAGCCTGGAGATCGAGATTAACAGGATATGGGTAATGAAGACTGAGACTGTACCAATAGTAATCGGAGCACTGGGCCTCCTGAGAAAAGGAATGGACAATTTTACTGACAGTGTTCCAGGTAACATCAACATACAAGTTGCCCAGAAGATCGCCCTACTAGGAACATCCCATATACTAAGATAAGTGCTATCAATTAAATGATAATTCTCCTATAGGGCCTAAGAACCACAGTTTGGACCTGACTCTAGAGAATACAAAGCAGGAAACATAACACACAATAATAAAAAATAATAATAAAACCTGTTAATGTTGCATAAAATGTCATAGTTCTGATATACTATAATAATTTCGGGAAGAAGTACGGTGTATATCCGAATAAAGAATTCAGCTATATGTATTGTCCTGACAGTAATAAGTTGTAACTATTATTAACCTTGACAAGGACTGGTATAAAGATATTAAAATTAAGTGTGTGTGTGTGTATGTTTATGTTAGTGTGTGTGTGTGTGCGCCCTTCATGAAATAAAAGATTTGCGAGTAAAAACGAAGAAAAGACTTACAAAAAAAAGAAAAAGAAGAAAAACTCCGAACAACTATATCAGTGTTTCCTTTTAAAATTGACGAATTTTTTCAGAATTACAAATCGTTCTGAAGAATGTTTTTGTCTGAGAAGACATCTTTTTGCTCCATAAACAAAATTGTTATTTCCTTTGTTAAAGAAAGAAAACAAAAAAGAAAAATAATAACCTTCTCTTTTACAATAGAATTAGATTCGTTTGCATAATTTACAAGCAAGTTTGAGCGGTAAAAATGCAAACTTCAAATTTTGACAGCCAAACACAATATTTTTTATCTAGCCGAAAATTATTCATCATGTCAACGAGTTAAATCTACTTTGCGTGTCGTTTGAACAGAAATAACCTCTTAACAGAAAACTAATTTTGACTTAGAGTTCATCAAGTTCACCAGCGTGTGCGGCTTAATTTAGCTGATCTCAAATTTTGTTATAGGCTATTTTTACGATTCTCGTTATTTTCTTGACCAATGATTTGCTTTTACTGCTACCTGTCGGTCTTAATACGTTTCGGCTTTCCTGTATTATTTCAATGTATTTTCTTCTCTCGGTTGATTCATACTTTGACCATAACATACTGTTTAAAATTTATATTTGAAACTAGCAACCATACCCAGCCGGTCGATCAAAAAAAGCGTTCAATTAGAATTGAGCAAAAACAGCATCATGTTTCAATGTAACAGAGTCTGTGTTGTTCAATAACTTTAATGTACTTTCATTAAGAAACAAATGATGGTGAGAAATTCCAGATTAGAATCGTTTACATTACAGACCCTTTGAATTTTGTCAAGAATCTCGAGATGTATAGTAGGAACACCAGGCCAAATATGAAAGCAATATTCAACGTGCGGACGAATAATAATAATAATAATAATAATAATAATAATAATGAAGATCTTCAAAACGCTATCAAAATACAAGGACCTTCAAATCGAAATCTCAAAAATGAGACAGATGAGGACATCAACAATTCCAGTTCTAGTTGGAACCTTTGGATTGATTGCAAATCATTCAGATAGAAAAGTATGTTAAATAAGTGAATAATAATAATAATCATGATAATAATAATAATAAAAGCTAATCGCCCTGACATAGTTATTAGAGACCACAAACAAACAAAAATTGTCTCCTTATTGATATGGCAGTACCGGCAGATTGCAATATATCTTTGAAGATCTTCAAAAAGCTATCAAAATACAAGGGCCTTGAAATCGAAATCTTAAAAATGTTGCGCATGGGAACATCTACAACCTCTGTGTTGGAGCCCCTGGATTGATTGGAAAAGATTCCAAAAGACTCATTGAAGTGATTCCTGGCAAACCATGCCTAAAAGAAATACAAAAGATTTTTCTCACGAGTACAGCCCACACCAGAGGAAGGGATTTATCTAGGTAAAATGTGTGTTGGTCTCATTTTTTTTCTTTTCAATTGGTCAGTGGAAAATATCATTATACCATTTCCGACGTTAGGCGAGACTCGGAAAGAAATGTGTACACACCAAATATCAAAGGATACACAATAATAATAATAATAAATAATAATAATAATAATAATAATAATAATATGACCCATCACTCAAACTCTATTGAGACGAATGTAGAAATAAGGAATGCAACAGAGTATGGGGTGGATGCTGGAGAGAATGAAATACGAAATAATCTCCCAGGAAATGAAACCCAAGACTCTACCTTAAACACAACCTACAGTCCTCCAGAAACTGCACCTGGAGTCATCTTAAGTGACAATAAGTTAGAATTCCTTGAAAACCACGAAGCTGAAATCACCGAAGCGAAAAATGTTGTCATCCAAGTACTCAGCAGAGTAACTTTCATACAATTGTCAGACAGAGACCAGCTCCCGAAAATCCGTATGACGAATTCCAACAAGCACATCGTGAAAATATACAATGCTGTTCTGAAAACACTGTTAACAGATAAACCACCGGGAAACATCACAGAAGTTAACAACGTCATATACGCCACAGCTTTAGCAGCGACTCGGAAGCTTGGAGTCAAGACAATAAATAAAATTAACAGACACAGAGAACCAGCTTGGAAAACCAAACTGATTCGAGAAATAAAACAAATCAGATGTGAGCTTTCTATATTAGATGAGCTCACCAGAAACCCTAATATTTCCACACGTAAATGCAAAAAGATCAAGCGGAAATATAACATTAAATCCCTAATTGATATTCCATCAATCAAGGAAATGCTGAAGCAGAAACTTCAGCTGAAGGCGCAGAGAACAAGACGATACGAAAAACGTTGTAGGTTCTATCGCCAAAATAAAATATTCGAACAGATCTTAAGAAATTTTACAGGAAATTGGAAAAACACCTATACATGTCGAAAGGCCACCATCGATTGATAATTCATTTTGGGAAAATATCTGGAGCAGCCCAAAGGAGTATAACCCAAATGCAGAGTGGATACGGCGTGAAGAAGAACGAATGATGGATACACCTCTGCAAGAATGGGAAAATATATCCACAGATGATGTTAGGCAAGCTCTAACGAAATCCCAAAAGTGGAAATCCCCAGGAAGTGACAAGTTGCCCAATTTCTGGCTGTATCATCTCACATCTACCCATGAAATTCTTGCAAAAAACATTATCAACGCTTGTAAATAATCCCTATAAAAACCCTGGAATGGATTACTGAAGGTATGACATACCTCATACCAAAAACAACTGAAACAGACGACCCGAAAAATTATAGACCGATAACATGTCTCTCCAGAACGTATAAGTTGATCACGTCTGTATTGACGAAACAAACAGCACTCTCCCGCTGGAACAGAAGGGATGCAGAAGAGGTTCATATGGCTGCAAGGATCAACTTCTGATAAATAAAATGATCCTGGAAAATTGCAGGAGACGACGCAGGAATCTAAGTGCAGCGTGGATTGATTATCCTTAAGCCTTTGATAGTGTTCCACATTCTTGGATCCTTAAAACTTTGGAAATGTACAAAGTCTCCCCTGTGGTATTAAATTTCCTTAAGCACAGCATGGGAATGTGGAACACCAAACTATACCTTAGTCACACCGGGGGCACTGCCATATCTAACCTCTGAGTACCCGACGTGGAATCTTTCAAGGAGATTCTCTGTCACCCCTTCTGTTTTGTTTATCCTTAATCCCTCTTACACATGAACTGAACAACAGTAGCTATGGTTACAAAATAAATAAGAAAATATTCAATCACCTACTCTACATGGATGATCTCAAACTCTTTGCCAAAGACGACAATGAGTTGAAAGGCCTCCTCAATATTGTAAAATACTTCAGTGACGACATAGGTATGGACTTCAGATTAGATAAATGTGCAAAAGTAACTTTCAAGAAAGGTAGAATTACAGAAACACCCTTAATAGATTTAGATTTTGTCACAAAAATTAGGGAACTGGAGCATGGTGAAGCTTATAAGTACCTAGGAATTAGCGAAGGAGATGGCATACAACACCCCCAAATGAAGGAAAAAATAAGAAAAGAGTACTACAGGTGTGTACGTCTGGTACTAAATACTGAGCTAAACTCAAAAAACAGGATATCAGCCATAAACACATTGGCTGTCCCTGTGGTGCAATACAGCTTTAATGTCCTTAACTGGACCATAGCTGAAATTAAGCGAATGGATGCCAAAACGAGAAAGCTACTCACTTGCTATCGCATGCATCATCCCAAAGCTGATGTAGACCGTCTGTATGTGCCCAGATCCGAAGGAGGCAGAGGATTAGTTCAACTAGAACTGTCCTACAAAACTAGAACAATTGGCCTCCAAAGATATTTGGAAACTACAGAAGACTGGATGATGGTATGCGTCAAGGAACATGAAAGTAGTAAGCGTCTCTACTCCGTAATGAAGGAAGCCAACAAATTCAAAATGGAGTTCCAAATGGGCGTAGAGATGCAACTACAGCACAATACACCGGCTGAAACTGCAAAATACCTAAAAAAGACAGCCAAGACGAATGCAACCGACCAGATACAGAAGCGATGGCAAGATAAACCGCTTAATGGTCAATACTCTGCCCGTACCAAACAAGCTGACGTAGACAAAACCCGTACCCATCAGTGGCTACGTAGTGCAGGGTTGAAAGCGGAAACTGAAGGTTTTATCCTTGCTGCGCAGGACCAATGCTTGCTAACTAGGAATTATCAAGCCCATATACTAAAATATTGTGTCAGCCCAAAATGCAGATTCTGTGATAAATATCCAGAAACGATTGATCATATTGTATCAGGTTGTACGGTGTTGGCACCCACTGAATATAAAACCCGACATGACAGAGTGGGCCAATATCTGCTCTGGGAAATCTGCAACTTTTACGGGAAGGAAACTGAAAGAAACTGGTATGAACACCACCCAGACCCGGTTACGGAGATAGGACCTGTTACAATTCTATGGGATTACACAATACACACTGACAGAACAATCAAGGCCAACCGGCCAGATATTGTTATTAAAGACCACAAACAAAAACGGTGCCTTCTTATTGATATGGCAGTCCCTGCTGACTGCAATGTATCTTTGAAGATATTCAAAAAGTTGTCAAAGTACAAGGACCTTGAAATAGAAATTTCGAAAATGTGGCATATGGGAACATCAACAGTCCCTGTTGTAGTTGGAGCCCTAGGACTGGTTGGAAAAGATTGCAGTAGACTAATTGAAGGGATTCCTGGAAGTCCATGCCTCAAGGAGATACAAGTTGTAAGAAATTGTTCTGACAAATACAGCCCACACTTTACGAAGGGCTTTATCTATGTAATTTTTTTATTTTTATTTTTTTTTTTGTTAGTGGAAAGTGTCATGATGCCATTTCTAACCTTAGGTCGCTGAGCAGGACACAGAAAGAAAAATGTAAACGCCAGAAATCAAAATAATAATAATAATAATAATAATAATAATAATGAGGTGGAGGATGTGAGGAATGAAGACTGAGACTGTACCAATAGTAATCTGAACTCTGGGCTTGTGAGAAGAGAAAAGGACAATTTTACTAACAGTGTCCCAGGTAACGTCAACATACAAGTTAGCCAGATGATCGTTCTACTAGGAACTTCTCGTATACTAAGAAAAGTTCTATCAAGGACAATTCAGTGTCCCAGGTAACATCAGGTAATATTCTTTGACCTTCCTTTCCGTATTTTGAAAACGACGAGTACTTCCATCTTAGACATTTATGATATAACCCTTTGTCATATATCTACACTCGATCCTACCCCCAGTGATTGAAGCATTTTGCCTGCCAAGCTTGTTTTTTAGCCACTACTAAAGTAGTGAAGTGTTTTCATATCTTCCCTATATACTTTTCCCTTAAGTAAGATTTAATAAGTGACTAAATGATCAGATATAGCTCTTTAATCTTATTTAAATCATCTCTCCCCAAAGGAAGGCGATAAAGTTACTAATGCGTAAGTGTGAAATTAACTGAGGAAACGTTTTTAAATTTTTTTCTTTGGAAAACAATGAAGCTGGTAGATACTCCCACGCTCGAGAAGTGCGAGTGAAGGAACTAATAGAACTTACGGTTACAACTTGCAATATACAAAAATAAAATGATCAACTCAAGCTTTCTAATATTAGACATAAATTCATGAAGTCGAAGTAACAACGAGAAAAGATCAGAACAATTAAATTCAAAATATTCGTAGAAAAGGCAGAGGGAGGCCATGTATACCGACGAGAAAGTGACTGGAGCAGACTAAAAATACATTAATGGTGAATTAACACGAAAGAAAGAAAAAAGGTACATGGCCTTGTGTCAGAAGTGGCTTTCAACGTGTAAATTCCATACAAGCAAATAAAATGAATCTTGGATGCAACTGTCTGTTCTTTACGGATTTTAGAAATCGGTTGCAATCTGCAGTTTTTGTGTGCTGATTGTTAACGTTATCAAACAAACCCTTTCCAAATGGAAGATCGACGCAGCACAATCTTTCATATTTATATTTCTTCTATTTATACACTTGTTTATTTCTCAGAGAGAAACATACAAGAAAGTGTATGTGGCAATATCAATAAATACAAGCATGTAAAGTTTCAATATCAGCTGCTGCACAGTCTTATTCTTTGTTTTTATAATAATCGCATAATGTCGTCATTGATTTAGGGCATCAAAAATTTCATCGTTTGTGATTCAATTTAGAAATTCTGTCCAGGCATTTGTGGCAATTATTTGCGACTTAATTCAATTGACTGAGCTGAGTCCATCGTTCTACCCCTCCACCCGCCAACAATACGCTTCTCTCGATTATATTTGATGATAATCAATGGTGACTCTATTTTTGTCGGATAATGTATATTTCTAGCCCCATCTAACGTATATTTTGGCTTCATGAATGTCTAAACAGTTACGCGAAGTTAGACGGCTTATCTTGATTCTGTTTGGGCGATGGATAAATTGTCGTCTAAATTACTCAAAAAAAATTTCGATCTGACGAGGCTATTGAAGAATATGACATGAGTTTTCAGGTTGATGATTTGGTTGTGTTGCATTTTGCATTGTTGGGCAAAACTACTTCTGGCACAGTCTATTCTATGTCTTTTCTCCTATAGTAAATTTGTTTTAACTAGTCCATATCCTAAGGTATTTGGAGATTTTAGTTGCTACTAATTCCACTTCCAGTTATTCATTTTGGCAAGAAGGGCGACAAATTACTGCAACTGCTTAGAACACATTCATTAAGTTGAAGAGTTGTTGGTATTTTCAGAAATTTGTTAGCCAGGGATGGTGTGTTCAATCCTAGGTAGAAAATAACACTGATAACTCATTTTAACAGATATATTTTACAAAATTACACAAAAATAACTTGAAATACTAAAGACAGCTATGCAGTATCTAAGTGAAAATGGGACACTTCTGCCTTTCTCTCTCTTGTTTCTTTTTCCCTCCCAGCATGCCGGAGTGACATCACTGGGACTACGCTCCTGGTTAAAGGGGTATCTTTTCCTTTAGTGAGTTAACAAAAGATAGTGCGCTTTGGGTGTACTAGTAAGCAAGTGTGGGAGACGTGGCTTCGAGAGCAACCGAAAAGCTTCTTTTCGTAAGGGTTGAATAATTCTTTGGACGCGACCAGAACAGCATCGCTATGCAGGGAGACTATGTCTAAACGTTATCTATGCATTTGTTCTTCATCAGTGGAAATAAAGGACACTTTTTTTTGTTTAGAAGAGGGATTCCTTTCTTAAATTTGTCCCATCCGCTTTAGAGCGACATAATCTTGATTATATCATCATTTTCTCTTTGAGATACGTGAATTATCCGTTTTATTAGGTTGGTGCAAAAATAATGACGTAATAATGTCGTTTTTTGACGTTAAAAATACGTCAAAAACGACATTATTACGTCATTATTTTTGCAACAACCTAATAGTTGTAGCCGCTGTTGAAATTCCTCAAATGCCATGGTTTCTGTTATTTGTTCTTAAAGTTTGTTTTGGATTCTCTAGCGTCAGCCGACGAGGTCAGAAGGTTCATGTTAAGATCCACAGACTTGATTTGTTCGAATCCATTTTTAACCATTGATCTCTGAGGAGCGGTTTTATACAAACGAGACTTTAGATATTTCAGGACGGATTAGGCGTCATGCATGGCATCTATATGTCTCAATTGGAGGCAGCTATTTAATAGCATCTTTTGGTTTTCTAACCCAAACCTAAATTATTTCATGCTAAATTTCTTTATATCCTATACTTGATTTGTAATAAAGGTATTTGAAGTGTTTAGTGTTTCACACTCTGAACATGTATGAATAGATCCAGGATGTGTTCTGTTAACGTTTCCATTCTAATTCTCCACCAAGATCCATAGCCTTCACTCGCTCAAAACCTTTTTTTTTCCACTATTGATCGCGTCCTGGCTAAGACGATAAACTACATCTAACAGCAAGGCTTTGATCAGGAGGTTTTGAGGAGCGTGGAATCACCTCTTAATTGCTGGTGTTCACAGCTCCACCCTGACTGGGGGTAGTAGAACCTGACAGTTACCCATCTATGGGCAAATAGTTAGCCCCCAAACTGGGGTTGAAACACTATGAAAATTTAAAAATAGGTTTTAATATCAGAAATAAATATATTGAAGGAAAAATTATTACCAACAATACATTATTACCAGCAATACATTTTTGAAGGAAAAATATAACCAGCAATACATTTTTTTAACCAACAATACATTTTTGAAAAAATATAACCAACAATACATTTTTGAAGGCAGCAATATTTTTGAAGGAAAAAATACCAAATCTTGTTGGCATTAAATAACCCATTGAGGTCGATATGCTGTAAGACATAACAAACCAAACCAAACTATTGATCTTAGGAAGCAGTTGTATACAGATGATCACTTAGATATTTCTGAACGGATCTGACGCTATGCATTGCATCCATATGAAAGTCTTAATCTTACGAGACCTTTTAAGATGACTTACTACATCTAACACAGCCTATTCTATGTTCAATTTCCTGATCTCATATACTTAATTGCTTATAATTGATCCATGGTCTCTACAAATAAATGCGGCTTGTTTTCTTTCGTCTATCAATTTTAATTTTGCCTCTTATTGTTCAGAGGCTAAAGTAAAAAAATCTTCATTGGTATTATCTTTTTATCTGATGTTTTATCGTGTATCATCCGAATGGAGCTGTAATTTGGAGTTTATAATTGATGCGCGTCGCCTTGTTCAATTGTGTCATGAAAACCTGCGTGGATGAGCCTGGACAATTCGGACTGTTAATCGAAAAAGTCCAGTATTGTTATCCATATTTTATATTACCCATATTAGGTCAGCCTAATCTTGCGCAGCCAATTGTTTCTTCAATTTCCTTACCTACTATACAGAATTTGTTGTAACTAATCCATACACTGAGGTACTTGAAGTGTTTTGCATGCATTTTAATGGTTGCCATTGTTGAAAGTCCTCAAGTGATGTGGTTTTTGTTATTTAGTATTGTTCTTTGTTTGTGAATGTGTAGCACCAGTCTATAATGTTCAAAGAAAAGTAGTCTTTGCCAAGAGAATATACCAACAGGGATTAAAATAGAGAAAAGGACAGAGAGAGGTTAACAGGGACCAGGAAAAGATAAAGAGAGAAAAGGGAGTGAAAAGAATAGACTAAAAGACAGAGACGGATCAATTAGGATCTGAAAACAGATCACGGTAGGTAAGAGGTCAAAATGAACTAGAAAATAGACCCGGGGATAGAGAGAGGTGAACAGGAATCAAAAAACAGACCAAGAGGCAGACCCTCGGCCTTCACTCTTTCTTTAGGCCATCTTTAATCATTGATCTTAGAAAACAGTTGTATAGAACTGACAGTTCAGATAGATTTCAATACATTCGATAACATGCATGACATCTATATGAAAGCCTCAATCTAACGAGCCTATTCCTTATCTCCTATACACAATTTGTTATAACTGATATATAAACCGCAGTCTCTGAACTGTTTAATCTTTACCAATTCTACATACTGCATTTTTATGATTGATTCAGGGTAAGTGCCGACAATTTCAATTCCAGATGATAGTTTCTGTTTTGGAAAGGTTTATCCCGAGTCTTTTTTCTTGGAACACTTTATAGAGGATCGTTTCATTTTATGATGGATTCAAGGTAGGTGCCCTTACTACTTTGATTCCATTTCCAGATCATAATTTTCTATTTCAGAAAGGTTTAACATGAGTCCTATTTTTGGGACACTTGTTAAAGGATGTTGATTTTTTTGTTCAAGATCATTTTTATCCCAGCTACTTGTGTCATTCCACACCTCTCCTCCTAAGTACGTTGGCAGCGGGAGGGAAAGAAAGAACTGTTTTCTTTTAGCGAATTCGTATGGGATATGGTGTACAATGCTCCAATGATCAGTGAACCTCTCTTTACAAATATTCTGGTATATGCGCAAAGTATAATCTCGGAAGAGATTAAATAGATTTGGACTCTAATGTTGTCATTGTAGTATAGCTGATGATGTCTGAAATATTTCGGTATTAGGGTCTTCACCAGGCATATACAATTTTGTAACTGATATAGTTCGTTTATCTGATCTAGTCATTCATTAATTCAATGCTGGGAAGATGGTTTTTAATGTATAAGAAGAAGAGGTCTATTGATGTGCTTATATCGTGTTATGAGGTCAACTTAACATGGATAACTTTTTTTTTGTTTAATATGTAAGGCACATGGGATTAATAGATAGCGGCTCAGATTGAGGAACCGGAGAGCCGAGTTCGAATTCCAGTCGAATCCATTACATTCACTTATGTGCTAATACCCTTGGGAAAGGTATGAATTATCTTCTTCTCCTCCCCAGCTCTGGGTAAATAGCAGGAGAGACCGGGTTCTATATCCTTCGATGGCAACTAGTCTACCGCAGATATAAATGGCAATCTAATGCGGGAAAAAATCTGCCTTGTCAGTCATGTATCGAAAGATACATGATCACTTACGCGTGTAACACGCATGGCACATAACTGCGTGATGTATGTAATTTCCTGGACGGCAAATCCCGTCCGTGTGCCTGAAACTCCTCTACCATGGGCTAAACTTGCTCTATATAGTCATCTTATACCTTTTTAGAATCAGGATCATCCCGGGATTGAAAATCTTCTCTCCATCTGATGCTTGAACATCCAAGATTGGGATTTGTATCCGGATGACTATAAGAGCAATTAAAAAATCAAATTTTGAAATAACTGAAAAAAAAAAAATATATTTTAAAAGTTTTTAAATTGTATTGTTTAAAGTAACTCCAAAACTTTTCAAATTTAATTTTTAATTAAGTAAATCGCGTCAAACAGGACGGGAGTGCCACTAACACGTAAGGTGTTACAGAGAGTGAGTGTAAGATTAAAAAGGAGTATTTGGAAAAGGATAAAGCGAACAGGGATCAAGGTGAAGGCATCAGAAGATGTCGATAGACATTACATTTTAATATTTGAAGATTATAGCTATCAGGGAAGCAAGTGATAGGAAGGAAGTTCCACTGACGGGAGGTGCGAGATAATAAGCTGATGGAGTAGAAGTGATGGCTACATTTAGCCGTTTCGACAATGAAAGGGTGGGATTGAGAGCCAACCTAGTAGCACGCTTAAATTCATGCAATTTGGGAACCAGTGAAATTAGCTCTTCGGAGCAGTTGCCATGAAAAAGATGAAATTAGTTTTATTTTTTGAAAATGCCAAATTTTAGTTTTTGAAAATGCCAAGTTCAAATTAGAAGTTTCGTGACATGAGGGTTTGAAGTTCCGAAGTTTTTTTGATTTGAAGAACATTTCGGTCTAAATCGTATAAAATCAGTCTTTTGGTTGGAATTGGAATTATAAAACCCCCGAATCAGAGGCAAGTGAGGTCTTGAAGTTCCATGCTGTTTTCTAAGCTGAATCAGAGGTCCCTTTAGTTTTAAGCAAGATTTTAGCCCTACGCAAGAGCTAGTTTAAGATTTGCACGATGTGCGGTTTTCAAGATGGTGATCTAAGAAATGAAGGTGGATCTAGTGTGCCACACCTCATTTGCTACCAGCTGAAATTTGATATGAAATTTTGCTCCGTATAGATTTCATCGCTGAGTAAATGTATTACAAGGAATTATAGATTATTATCTGCAAACAAAAAGCCCAATGTATGACCCTGTGTATTACTGATATCAAAATCAAGCAGCTACATTGAAGTATATATTTTGTGTTGTAACAGACAACGGAAAATATTGCACAGAAATCCGAAGGCGCATGGATTGGAAGCAAAAAGAAATGTGCTGAAACTGAGATATATAATCTATATGCCACTGAAGGCTGGGCAATCTCAGCACAGATAATGAAGAAAAAATGAAAGTAAGAGAACTGAGGGTCTACCAGAGAATATTGTTAATAACATTGGCAGAACATGTGAGCAACGAGGTCGTTTTAGAGAACTACAGAATCTGTTATTACAATCAGAAAGAAACTTCCAAAATTTGTGGAACATATGACTAGGAAGGAGTGCTTGGTTTGTTTTGTTTTGTTTTACGGCACATCAACCTCAATGGGTCATTTAATGCCGACTACTTCTTTTGTCAAAAATCTATTTCTGTTAATATTTTTTCCTCAAAAATGTATATCTGGTCATATTATTTTTCAAAAACATATAGGTGGTAATATTATTTTTTCCAAAACGTACAGCTGGTAATAGTATTTTTCCAAAACGTACAGCTGGTAATATTATTTTTTCAAAACGTACAGCTGGTAATATTATTTTTTCAAAAACGTATAGCCGGCAACAATATTCTTTCAAAAAAAAAAAAAAAAAAACCTATAGCTGCTAATATTTTTCCAAAAACCTACAGCTGGCAACATTGTTTTTTCAATAACGTATTATCAGAGGCCTTGCTGTTAGACGTAGTTTATCGTCATACCCAGGACGCGGATGTAGTTTATCGTCATACCCAGGTCGAGAAGGAGTGCTTGAAAAAATACATTGTGATTTATACAAACAATTTGCTATGCAGCTTGCATAATGGTTATACGCGATGAACATTAAATTATGGCGCTGAGTTCAAATCAGGTTTGCTTCCTTTAATTTCCTCTCCGTAATATGCCCGCAGAAAAAAGAAAAAAAAGAACTTGAATCTATATTCGCCTAGCTATGGAACAAAGAGAAGCCTGTGTTATCATATTGTTCGTAATCAGTTTAGGAAAACTACAATTTTAAATTCAACGGTCTCTATGGACTGAATTCTTTAATCTTAGAAAAGCTATGAATTCAGTGCATGGTGACAGACCTGTTCAGATATAACTGAACTGTCAGCTGTATACAATCACTTTACACATCCGTAATTTAAAATAGTTTAGAGCGAATGAGGTCTGTAGGTCTGGGCAAATACAACACCTGGTGGAATGACGCTACGGAATCAGAAACAAAGAGCTCTACTAACTAAGCGAAACGACATTACCTGAAGGCTTTCGAGAACAGCAACAACTAAAAAAGGATAGCAAATATAACTCAAAGAGAAAACAATGACATAATGAAAAGGTTGACTTTGCACACTGTTCCAAATAATGGTTAGGAAAGCAATCTTCATTAATATTAGGAAGAGTAATAAATGATGCTGGACTTGATAAACCTATTTTTGGAAAAATGTTTTAAGAGCATGATTTCAAGCGACTGTAGTACTGGCTGCACGATCGGATGGTGTCAAATGGAAACAAAACATATTTATATCAGCACCGTCCAGGATAAGCAAAACCCAGTATTGATAGCCACCCTCAAAGTTGATAAACCGTCATTATATCTTGTTCTAAACACACCTAATCATGCTACGGTTGCTCTATATAAGGAGCCTTAACAACGCGAAGGGAATTATGGTACTCGTGATTATGATTATGGTGACAGGCAATAAAAAGCTGAGTCAAACTTCAAAGATTTCATTATCATATATATATATATATAATGTAGACTCTCCCGCCGAATTCGACGTATAAGGGTCAAGCAGATCAGTTCCTAGGAAAACGACAGCCCGACAACAGCACATGAGACTTGATTATAGTGGTGAAGGTTTCGTGCAGGACCATCCACACTTTTTGAAGGGCCGAATACAGAGACCTGGTGCACTAAGTGCCACTAAGTGCCACTAAGTGCCCAAACGACCCTCCGCAGGTTTTGAATTCAGAGTTGTCCTTCTCCTAAACCAGTTGCTATGAAAGGCTATAGAGCCCAGTCTGTCCTGCTATTTACCCATAGCTGGAGGGAGAATAAGAGGATTCATACATTTCCCAAGGGTATTAGCTCGTGAGGGAATGTAACGGATTCAACTGGAATTCGAACTCGCCTCTCCATTACTCCACTGTGCCTCATCAGACTTATAAATTTATCGATGGTATAGAACAACTAATTCGGGAATTTGAAATCGTTAATAAAAAAATTAGATAGACCGAACTTTTCGATATTATTCAACAAAACATATTTGAAAAAATTTTCCTGTCTTTTATATATATATATATATATATATATATATATATATATATATATTTATAAATATATTTATTATAAATATAAATAATTACCCCCCTAGAACAAAATTAAATAGGGCAGATAATATTTACGAATTAAAATGCCCATTAAGGAATTGTATTCCTGATCAATCAAAATTCGTAAATAATTATATAGGCCACACTACAACATGTTCGACACGCAGACTCCCTCTACACCTTTCTGACAATAGCTCAATTAGAACTCATTTAAATATTCATGGAGACCTGCCGGACACTATTCGTAACATACTTTTTAACAACATTAATATAATAGCGTCATCTACATGCAACAAAAAAGGGCTAAAAGTAATGGAAGCCTTATTAATAAAAACAAACAAGCCAACACTTAATAATATTAACTTTGAACATGGGCATAATATCTTGACCGTGTTTTGAAAAATGAAAACATTTCATAAAATATACATATAATAAACTAATTCTTATTTTAACAGTTAAAATATAATTCTTGAAAATAGCTAAATGTATAGCCGAAAGCGTCTGGGATAAAAAAAAAAACATTTGGACAGTTTTTATATAATTTATCACCCGAAAAGAAAGAAAAATATTAGATCGCATGAGAAATTGTATAAAAAACAAAATAAAAGCACCTTATTTGTCGTTTTCAATGAAATGTGTATGAAAGAAGGATTTCTGCCTAAACACACAAATATATATATATATATGTGTGTGTGTGTGTGTGTGTAATGAATACAGAATCCTTAAAAAATCATCCTTTATAATTGATTTCGTAGACTATACATCCATCTATTCAAACCAGCGTTTTGTTAATAAATGGAGTTCAATGTATCCAGACTCAAGGAAAAGGAAAAAAGAAAAAAAAGGAAAAAGGTTTAACATTAAAAAAAGTAAGAAAGAAAAAAAAAGGAAGAAAGAAAAAACGAAAATTTCGATATAAGTTTGTATTGGGAGGAAAAGAGCTAGAGAGACGGGAAGGGGAGAGGGAAGGAGAGACGGGGGAAACGAAAGGAAAGAAGTAAGAATTAAGTATGGATTAATAGGATGACCTAGAAATGATTTATTCTTTCGGGATTGGACAATCAATAAAGAATCCTTAAAAATCTATCAGGTTATATTTTATTTCGTGGACTATACATCCATCTTTTCAGATATATTATATTATATGCTATATTTATGGGATAAAGTACTCAATATCAGAGATAGAGCGTGTGTAAATATAAAGGTGAACATTGAAGTCAACACTTAGAGGTGACAAGCTGTTTCATGCTAGACGCAATCACCAGGCCACCTGACGATTGCTACTAGCATGAAACAGCCTGTCGCCTCTATGTGTTGACTTCAATGTTCACTTTTATATATATATATATATATATATATATATATATATATATATATATATGTATGTATGTATGTGTGTGTGTATATATATATATATATATATATATATATATATATATATATATATCGTGAATTTGAGCAGCACACACAAACACACACGCACACACACATATATATGTTTGTGAGTATGCATAATATATATATATATATATATATATATATATATATATATATAAAAGTGAACATTGAAGTCAACAGTTAGAGGGGACAGGCTGTTTCATGCTAGACGCAATCTATGTATATGTATATGTATATTGTGAGTTTTAGCAGCAGTTGCTCTATACAGGTTTAGTTAACGGCGACTGACTTTTTATTTAATTTTTCTTGTGTTAGTACAAATGTTTTCTTTTTAGGGACATAAAGTGTGTAAAAAACTGTCCAAAAGTTCTGTATATCAAATGTTACCAAGGTAATCTTTTATATATATATATATATATATATATATATATATATATATATATATATATATACCAAAGATTACCTTGGTAACATTTGGTATATATATATATATATATATATATATATATATATATATATATATATGCCAAAGATTACATTCGGAACATTTGTATTTAAGTTATACAAATTTTCCCATGTTTCCCATTTTATATTAGATTTTTCTATAATAAACTCTTCTCCGTTATCCCAAGTAAACCGAATCGGTACAGCCATAATTTTTGCGATGATAATCATATTCTATAATTGATTTTTCATATTTTTATTGCTGTCACATCTGATTTGGAGGATTCTGCTATGATATTTCAATTTTCTTGGTAAAATACAATGAAGAATCTGTAATGTTTATCGGTCTGATCTGATGTGTCCGTTTCAGGCATTCAACCACCGACGTAACATCGCCTTCTTCAACTTTTCCTATTAATAATTGCATGGTAAATATTCTAAGAAGCTTTCGTTATTGGTACCTAGACTCTACAAATTTAAACGTTCTACTACAGTGCTGGCTACGTCTGATCGATTTACAGCTGAAATGGCTAGGTTTAGCCGTAAGTTCTATGCTAACATTTTCTTCCGTCGCACTTCTCGTTTGTGGAACAATCTTCCAGCTTCTTGCTTTCCAGTACACTGTTATCCAAAAAATTTAAATGCAATGTCAATCGTCATCTTCTGTTTCCTTAAAACTATGTTTTTTTAGTGTCCTCTCTCCTTAATAATGTTTTTCTCATATTCTTTCGCACTCAGTAATCTCTTTTGTCTTAGTGGCTTTATCGCCTTCTTTCGGATGAAATGGTTGTAACAAACAAAAAACAAAACAAAAAAAACGGCACATTCATATTGAACAATTTCATAATAACCAAGGTTCTAATCAACTCAAAGAACGAAATACTAGATTGGCGGTTCGGTCTCATCGATTTACAACTGAAACGGCTAGGTGTAACCGTAAGTTCTATGCTAACTTTTTCTTCCCTCGCACTTCTCGCTTCCCGTTTCTTGCTTCCCAATCAACATTGACCTTCAAAATTTAAATGCAATATCAATCGTCATTTTTTGTATCCTTAAAACGATGTTCTTTTAATCTCCTCTCTCCTTAATAATGATTTTTCTTATATTCTTTCACCCTCAGTGACCTCTTGTGTCTTAGTGGCTTTATTGCCTTCTTAGGGTTGAAATGAATGTAAAGAAAACAGCATATTCGCATTGAACAATTTGATATTTACTCAGGTTCTAATCAATAAAATATTTGACTCAAAGTACGAAGCACTGGATTGGCGGTTATGTCTCATCGACTTACAGCTGAAATGGCTACGTGTAAAGGTAAGTTCTATTCTAACATTTTCTTCTCTCGCATTTCTCGCCTGTTGAACGCTCTTCCAGTTACTTGCTTCTCAGCCAATTTTGATCTTCAAAAATTTAAATACAATGTCTATCGTCATATTTTGTTTTCTTAGTTCCTGTTCTTTTATGGGGGAAGTCTCCATTTATTGACTTGAATTTTCAATAATGTTTTCACTTTTCTCATATTTTCTCACACTCAGTAACTTCTTGCGTCGTAGTGGCTTTATTGCCTTGCTTGGGGGTGAAACGTTTTAAAAAGAAACGCATTTCAGAAAGAAGAATCGAACCCCTTTATCTCGCATTGCAAGAAGGCTACTTCTTTCCGTGCCTTTAATTTTTGACGATGTTCATTTGCAAGTATGTGAAAGCAAACCCAATTTAAACAAGCCCCTATCGACAGGGGAGAGTCACTAATTCCATTCACTCAGCCGAACCAGCATCAACCATTAGCCGCATACTGGTGCTTTCATCACACCGTTTCGTTTATTAACGTCTATTATGGAATCACTTTGGTAAATAAGAAAAAAAAAATTCTTGCGAGTGAAGGAACAGCGCCGAGCACTCTGAGATGCTTAGTCTGTGGCGTTTTTTCTCCAACATAACGCTATCTGGAGATACTAAAATACAAAAAAAAAAAAAAAATGGCGAGGAAGTTGGAGAATTTTTTTTACAAATGCGAAACACAAGAAACATGATCTTTGCTTCGATTTTTCGCTATTTTAAGAAACAGAAACGAGAAAATACTTTTTTTTCAAAAAGTATCTGTAAAATATAAAAAGACAAAGAAAAAACAGATAAAAAAATAATATTTTGAAATTGTCGTGCATTTCGGGCTTGTAATCTCTTGATGGGAATATAATGGGGAAAAAGTTAAAAAAAAAGAAAAAAAGATTGCTAAGGGAGGAGAGAGTCTGAGAAGTAAAGAGATTAAGCTGTTTTTCTTTTTAAATAAAGACGAAATTGTTTAAAAAATTCAAGTCAAGAAATGGAGACTTCCCCCAATAAAAAGAAAGAAATGGGTAGATTGAGAAAGAAAAAAAAAACAGATAACCAGTGAAAAGAAAAATGAAAGAAAATAAAATGTTGAAAGGAAACAAGAAAAGGAAAGAAAAGAAAGAAAGGAAGCAAAAGATTGAAAAGAAAAGAAAGGAAATAGCAAAGAGAGAAAGAGGATGGAAAATAACAAAAGGAAAGAAAAGAGAAAAAGGAGAGAAGAAAAGAAAAGAAAAAGGCGAAAAGAAAAGAAAGAAAAACAAGAAAAGAACGGAAAGAGGAAAAAGATAAAAAGGAAGCAAAAGAAAAAAACTAAAAAAAAAAGAAAGGGAGTTAAAAAAGTAAGAAAAGTGAAGAAGAAGAAGAAGAAGAAGAAGAAGAAGAAGAAGAAGAAGAAGAAGAAGAAGGAGGAGGAGGCAAATGCAAATAGAAAAGAAAGAATGAGGTCTGGAGAGAAGAGGAAATAACAATGAAGCAAAAGTTGAAAGTGAAGATGAAGAGGAGGGTGTTAAAAACTGGATAAAAAGGCAAAGAAGAAAGAGAAGAAGACAAAAAACGAAAGAGAAAAGATAGAAGAGATGGAAGAATCTGTAGAGAAAATTGTAGAGAAAATTGCGAAGAGGATGAAGATATATAAATATATGGATATGAAGACGAATAAGTTGGAGAGAAAGAGTGAGGAGGAAATGCCGAACGGTAAGGACAAAGAAAGAACGAACGAACGAAAGGGACAAAGAAAGAAAGAACGAACGAACGAACGAAAGAAAGAAAAAAAGAAAGAAAGAACGAAAGAGAGAATGAAAGAAAGACATCGAAAGCAAGCAAACAAGCTTGCAAGTTCAAAGGAGGAAAGACTAGAGAAAATGGTCACGAAATAACATGAGAGAGAAGAGATAAATAAAAAGAGGAAGACGCTAGAGATGAAGAGATAGAGCAGAGATAAAAAATAAAATAAAGAGGAAAGGAAAGTCAAAAGAGACGGAGAAGACAAAGAAGAAGAAAAAGATGGAGAAGGAGGTAAGAATGGCGAAAAGAAAAAGAGGCTAAGACGAAGAGATGAAGAGTAATTGAAAGAAAGCCATATTGGAGAAAAATGTAAAGAAAAAGGTAACAAAGACGAAGGAGGATGAAGGTGATGAAGAAGCGACTGAAGAAATTGACAAAGAAGTAAAAGGAAAAGCGCTGAAGAAGAAGCCAACGTTGAAGGGAGAGAAGACAAAGAGTTAAAGATATTCAAGTGGAAGGCCGAAGATGAACTTTGGAGAAAATGGTGAAGAGAAAGGAGGCAAAGTGAAACGGTTGGAATAAGTTGAAGGGTGAAGGAGGAAAGGATGAAAGCAAAATCGAAAGAGACGAAGAGGGAAAGGAACAAAAACAGGGAAAAAAGAAAAGAAAAGAAAGACAACAATGAAGAGATGAAGAAGGAGTGGAAAAAGCCAACGCTGATAAGTAAAGACAAAAACGAAGAGAAAAAAGACGTAAGAGACTGAAGAAAGAGAGGAAAGAGTAGAAGAAGAAGAAAATAGGGCTGTGTAGAAAACGCCGAAGAAGAAGAAGAAGAAGAAGAAGAAGAAGAAGACAAGTATGAAAGAGTCTAAGAGAATTATGAACACTAAAATGAAGAAGGTATATTTGATGATATCCATGATCGAAATAAACAGATGAATGTAAATTTGAGACAATCATTAAAGACAATGGCAAATACGGAAAAAAGTGACAAAAAGACGAAGAAACGTTAAATGAAAAAAAAATTAAAAGACGTAAATGAATATGAGCAAGGAAAAAAAGGCTAGAATGAAAAAGAAGACAATAAAGGTCACCACAAAGAAGAGAACTGAATCATGGCGGCCGCGAAAAAGGACACAGACAAAAAAGTTACACAAACTCTCAAAGCCTCTTAACACTTATTTTTTTTTTTAAATGCACCGAGATTTTAAACACGACAGTTCTACCGTTTCTGCCAACGAAAATAAATACAAGATAGGAGAAAGTGAAAAACATTTGAAACAAAAATGTTGATGCTTCATCGCATCGTTTGTGATGATCTCTCACACAGACAAGAATTAACTGCAGACATAAAAACATTTTTTTTCTTCTAAATAACCGCCTTACGTGCGGAATTCTTTTACCTGAACTTAATTCAGTGCATTTCAGAGCATGATAAAATATTAAAGTAGTCT
Source organism: Acanthosepion pharaonis (assembly GCA_903632075.3). Taxonomy (NCBI): domain Eukaryota; kingdom Metazoa; phylum Mollusca; class Cephalopoda; order Sepiida; family Sepiidae; genus Acanthosepion; species Acanthosepion pharaonis. The sequence continues at coordinate 740,529 of CAHIKZ030000768.1, forward strand.
TCGCTCAAATGGCAACAAATGTGAGACTGAGAACATCATGATGTGTCACATAACTAAAATTTTACATTTTTTGAGTCAAATATTATTTTGAAAAATAAATGTCCTCACTTTAGCATACTAAGTTATTCAAACTGAAAATTCCATTTTAATCAATGCTAAATTTACACAGTAGCGTTGTTTTCATTGAGTCCACCGGTGTTCTTCGAAATTTGCAGAGGTTTGGTTTGGCAGCCCATTTTTCTAGTGTTTCTGGTCTGGTCTTATTTTCTCCTTGATATCTGCTATACCAGAGAATTTCTCTATACAACAGGCGACTGTAAATACGACGCGAATGACGGGCTCAGTCCATTGGACTTGTCCCTCGATGATCATTGAGTCGATGTTGGTCGAATCCTCACGGTCCAAAAATCTCAAGGTTGGAGACACGATTCTGTACCGTCATTCCAAGTATGAGGCCGCCTGTAGAACTTTTATCCAATTTCTTGATATGTCTGCGGTACAGGATCTACATTTCTAATCCATACAGAGGATGAGAGAAGCAAAGTTTTTAGTGAGTGGTGCAGGTGGATAAAGCAATTTGGTTTTGCCGAGAATGACAGGACAAACAATTTTGACACCGTGTAGAATTGATTGTAGAAATGAGTCCTGATGGTACAAACATCAGCGGAAAGGGCCTCCCATATAAGCAATCTTTTCAAGGCTGGTTTGAATTCAGAATTTTCTTTCTCCTAGACTGGTTGCTAATCGTGGCTATATTGCCCAAACAGTATATAGCTAGGAAGAAGAGATGGATTTATGCCTTTCTTGTACATAGGTGAAACAAACTGTGTCGCTATCAACTAATCCACTGTGACTCACTCTCACTAACTCCTTCTCTCTCTCTCTCTCAGTATATAACTCATTCTCTTTCTCAATATATATATATATATATATATATATATATATATATATATTGACCTTTATGTAGTTTAAATCTTTAGAAAAATTTCTGGTTAACCGTAGGCCATAAACTATACGGGGATTAATGGTTAAAACAAATTTTTGAATTTAAAATAAACGGGATTTATATTTAAAATAAACAGGGATTAATGTTTTTTAAAATTTTATATTTAAAAATAAAAGTACACATAACTATAAAAAACAGAATTAATGGAAAGACATTCATCAAGCATTGTTTTTTTAACACTCGCACGCAATGTATGATATATATATATATATATATATATATATATATATATATATACGTTATACGCACACATACATATAAATCGCTTTCTATATATATATATATATATATATATATATATATATATATATATATATATATATATATATATATAAATGAATATATATACATATACATACATATATATGTATGTATATGGTTATGCCTACCATCTTCAATTTTATTACTCCTTTATGCTGTGAAGATATTAAGATGTGTGGACCTTTATTTAGTAGTATTTTATGGAGTGTGGCCTCGAATAGAGAGGTGCTTAGCCAGACGGTATCAAACATATTACTTAGTTGATGCCAAAGTTCGCTGAAGTGTTTAAAATGCCATTCACTAATATTAAATTTTCATAAATTAATCAACAAAATATTTCCATTTTATCATGAACTTTACATTTTTAGAGAAATGGTGGATTCCATTACAAACGCCCTGTAATTTTTGATTTTCTGGGTAAGACGATAAACTGCATCGAACAGTAATACCTCTGATCAGTGGTTTTGAGGAGCGTGGAACCACCTCTTGATGGCTGGTGTTCCCAGGTTTACCCTGAACCGGGGTGGTAAAATCTGTTAGGTCACAGCTAGGGGTAAACAGTTAACCCCAAAACTGAGGTCAAAACACTATGAAAGTGTAAAAAATAGGTTTTTAATAACAGCAATACATTTTTGTAAAAATTATTACCAATAATGAATTTTTGAAGAAAGAAATATTATCAGCAATACATTTAAAATAAAAAAAAAATTAACAATATATTTTTCAAAAAAAAAATATTGCCAGTAATACATTTTTGAAAAAAATATTACCAGCAATACATTTTTGGGAAAAAATATAACTAAAAATATATTTTTGAAAAAAAATTATTGCCAGTAATACATTTTTGAAAAAATATTACCAGCAATACATTTTCTTGAAAAAAAATATTACCAGCAATGAATTTTTAAAGAAAATATTAGCAACAATAAAAATCTTGTCATTAAATAACTCATTGATGTTGATATACCGTAAATCAAACCCAGCCAAACAAAACCAAACTACTCCCCCCAAAAAACCCCAGCTTATCTCAGGATACTTGCGGTCTCCAATATGGGTGAGCAACGTTTGTCTATAACTTGAAATATAAACTAACCCCATGTCTCTTATAAACTTCAGCCCCGCCAATGTTAGATAATAATATAAAAACGAACGTTATAGTTTCAAATCTAAACACAACCGATGCTGCCGTATAGACTTAAAGATAAACACCAAAAATGCTTACCTATAAACTCATGTTATGCATGGAAGAACAAATGAAGCTCTTATTTACTTACAAGTCAAGTATAAAGATGATCAATGCTATCGATTCGCGTATAAATACGACCAATATTTATTTTTGCTCTCAGGTATATACATAAGTAATGTTTATCTATAGACTCGAGAATAAATACAGACATTGTTTACCTATAAAGTCAAGAATAAACCTGTCAAGAAACTGAAATATAAAAAACGGCAGGTGCTTTCCTGCTGACTTAAGTATAAAGACCAATACTTTTACTTGTATGATCGATGTTTACCTATAGAATCATATAGGAGGTCTGATGAAAAGTATCAGGACTGTTACCATAGCAACGGAACTAAAGTATAGACCTTAGATTCTTTTGCTCATGCGCACTGAGTTATAACATTCCCGCTCGCTTTCCTTTTTTTTTTTATAGCAGTGCTTGGGAGGAAAGTATGTAGAGTGTGGTCTTCTTACCACCTCACAGAGCTCCCATCTGTGGCCATGGATTGCAGCAGTTTTGGAACAAACACAACATTCTCCAGTTCCGACAAGCACTGTATTTTCCAGATATCGTCCTTTTCAACATTTTCCTCATCAAAAATCAAATCAAACATAAAAGGAAAAAGAATAAATCACCTTCATTATTCTTACGAGGGGGAGTTCTGCGCTTCCCGCACCTGGGCGGCCCCTGGCTGGACCTCTCCCAGTCTCCCTGGCTGTTCCTAAGGATACAGCTTCTCTTCAGGTGCCCTGGTCTCCCACAAAACCAGCACCTTCTTGCCGGACAGTTCACCGCAAAGTGGCCCACCTGACCACATGTCCAACATTTTGCTCTTTTTCTCTTCAACTGTGCTAATCTCCTGTTTACTGGGGGGACCTGTCCTCTACCCAAGCAGCTCGCCCGACCACTGGTCCAAGCTTTTTATTTCCTTCTTTTAACTGGGCCACCCTCCCTCTTAATTCCGGGGTGGCCCGCTGGCTTTTCCCTGGTCCTGTCTCTTGGGCTCGGCCTTCCTTGTTAATATCGGTGGGGCACCTTTTCTCAGCCCGCACCACTTGGCCAGGTGTCCTTTCTTTTTCCACACCTGGTGCACCTGTCCTGTTCGAAGTCTGGGGCAAACCCCACTTCGCCGGACATTCCGGCGCTCTGTGGTCCTCATGCCCACAGGTCCAGCAGACCAGCCCGTATCTACCCGGCGTGGGCTTATAAAACCCATGCCTGGTTGACCATGCCTTTCTATTGGGGTCTTCTTCCCACACCTCAGGCTGATCTACTTCTAGCTTGACCTTCCGATTCCACGCGGGGGTCTTCCGCCTTCCCCCTTCTTCCGACCTCTTGACTTAGTATCTGTTTCCTTCCACACCTTTTCACCTTTTCCCATACGCCCTGGCTCTCCTTGGCCAGCTCTATTGCTGCCGATAGTCTCAGCGGTCCCTCTTTCAGCACGTCGTGACGAACACGCTCGTCACTTAGCGCCTCCACATACAGGTCTGCTAGTTGAGCCTGCATGACCGCATTGTCTCTAACCACTTCTGGGAAGGCCAATGATGACAGCTTCCCTGCTCGGGCCCCCAATTCTCCAGGGGTTTCGTCCCGCAGCTGTGTCAGCTTTAGGGGGGCCCTCATGGCCTCTATAGTCGTGCACTCGTCGGCGAATTCCTTGGTCAATAGTCCCTTTAATCTTTCCCAAGACAAGTGAGGTTGACTCTCCAAGAGCTCCTTCATAAACTCAGAGGCTTTCCCCTTTGTGGCATCGTATGTCAGATACAGGGTTTCGTGGTCTGTGAGTTCATATATAACTCGGCTCTTCTCCAGGATTCCCAGCCAGTTTTTGAAATCTTTCCCACTGCCGTCAAATGCTGGGACCCTCGGTCCACCCAACAACCTTCTTAGGTTAGCTGACAACCCTTGTCTAGCCCCCTCTTCATCCCCCACTGCTCTATCTGAATCATAGTCCGACATATTTAAAGAGAAAGACAATCTACGCAGCAACAATCGAGGTTGGGAAATCAAACAAAGTGTCCTACCTTACAGACGATTCTGTTCTCGTTCCTCTCGGTCCCGGGTCGTTTTGAGTCCTATTCGAAATTTCTCAGCAACAGCGGTCTATCCAGGATCCTGTCCTGCTGTCACGGTACTAATTGTGGCAGTGGCTGTTCCAGGGTCCTATCCTATGGTCACGGCACCCCGGTCGCAGCGCCGACTGTGACGTTCTATCCTGATCTACCACGGCGCCAGTTGTGACGTCCCCAAACAGCACCAATTGTGACGTTCTCGCCGCGGCGCCAGCTGTTCGCTCCTCGCTGCTCTGTTCGGGTGTCGCTGCTCCAAACGTGACGTCCGCCTGTCGCGTCAGTCGTGTTGTCTCGTCCTGTGACGACCAACTGGCTTGGTATCGGTCGCGGCACCCAAATGTGACGTTCTAACCTTTTGGTGATTCGGGTGGGAATCTGGTTAGATTTGATATCAGCCTCGTCGTTGCCAACTCACTTCCAACGCCCGGTTACCAAGGTAACTGCATTGATCTCCAGTCTGCCTACCCACGTTGTGAATTGATCTTAGACAGAGGAGATCAAACAGTGGTTGGGGCCGTAATGCAAACTGAGTTCAACGGGGGTGATACTACACAAATATGCATAAAAGAAAATAAAATGAAAACTCAAAAGTTCAAAGTATCAAAGAAAAAGGTAACAAACTTTATGTCTAGTTGTTCGATACATAGGACTGCATCTATCTCCCGACCCGTTCTGTGGATTGTGACACGTCGTTTTCCGTTAGGCAAGTTTTTAACGCTTCAAGTTGTTTGCTCTCTAAGAAATTGGCGTTTCGGTGTGTCTTTGGACGAAAGTCGAAAAAAAACTTATTTCGGTGGTCTGGTTCTGAGTCGCTCTTCAAAATAATTGTTCTTGGGTTGAAGAGGAGTCCGGAATTTTGCGTGAATCTTGGTCAGCTATCTGCGAGGCGGCTTCAACTCTGGAAACTCAACTCTCCGCTGGAGCCCAAAACTCTCTGATGGCCTGTTGGGGCCTCGCTTTTATTGACGCCGACCAAAACCGGGGTGCGTCTGTCGGGGTTCCTCGATAATTCTAAATACATATCAACCTCTTTTATTTCTGGTTAGGGATTTTCCACTCTTTTCCATTTTTGGGAACCTTTCCTCACTCCCACTTTCTCACCATACTTCTGAGGGGCGTGAACTGCCCTCCCCACTTCGTAGCAGCTTCTCATACTTATACTCTGGATGAGGCGTCGACAGCCTTCTTCGTGCGTCACGTGATCACCACTCGGCCAATGAGGTCTTAGTCGGGTATCTTTCCTCCTCCTTCGTGCGTCACGTGATCACTACTTGACCAATGATGTCTTAGTCGGGCGTGAACAATCCGCGGCTTTGTTTCGGGGAAAAAAAATATCTTGCTTAACTAAAAAAAAAATTATCTCTTCTCTTTCCCTTTTCTTCCGCTTTAATCGCCGTTATCATTTTTCTAGCCGCAAACGGACAATATGACAACTCTTGTTCTACACGTGGTTTTTTTGTCAGGTATTTTATCGCTAATTATCAAAATGGGTGGTCTTCTTAACACGGCCTCAAAAAAAGAAATATCTCTAAAATTTCAGTCAGTCTGTCGCCTCCAAGGAAGAAAAAAAAACACTTCTGGGTCCCCATTCATTTTCCTTCGGTACATATTTCTGATAACATAATTTTATTATCGCAGGCCAAAGTTGTTTCATCGAAAAAAATTCGGTCAGCGGACACGGCTTGTGTGGTTTTTAATTTTTCATATCTACCCAAAGTCCTGTAGTTATACCTGTGTTTTGTCAATTATCAAAATTAACGTTTTCAATTGAATTTTTCATTGGCCAGTCGAGCAGCCGTTTTGTTTACGTGCTCCTAGATAACACAGCCGTTATCAAAACACATCTGTTTCTTTCTTTCTTTCCCTTTCTTCTTACCCAGAATTTCCCTGTCATTGTAATGACACCCTTTCGCCATGGTTACTTATCAATATATTCATTGTCTCTTAGCCGTGTGTGTGTTCTGCTGATCACCCACGATTCGTCTCGCCTTTCTTTCTGCCTTCTTTTCTTTCTTTTCCTTTCTCTGCCTCGTAAATGGTGCCACATATTTATAGCACCAGTTCCGATATAATTACGAGGGATGTTTATAAATAATCTCTCTCTCTCTCTCTCTCTCTCTATATATATATATATATATATATATATATATATAAAACAGAGGATATCTGTGTGTCTGTCTGTGTGATACCTTTTTACTCGAGATCCATCTAACCGATTTTGACCAAACTTGGACCATCTATTGTACAATGTATGAGATAGGTTCTTAGCGTAAAAATCTCTAATTTAAAAAGTCAATAATCGATAAAGCCGATCAAAAATCGATAAATTCAACTTTCTTCCTCCGATTTCCTTCAAACTCGGTATATAGGTTACTTACATCATGACGAGCTCAACGGCACCTCATTTTCATTTCTACACCACTGCGTTTAGCGATAAACCGGGGAAAACAAAAAGACAAATTTTAAACTAAAAACTCCATTAATTTTCAAGTAGTCTAATACAAATATCACTCAATTGTAGCCAACATTTGATTGTTAACAGTCATTTAACTTGATAATTGAGTCCACCCATATAGTAGAAACCCGCGTAAATAGCGAAAAAATGGCGATTTTTATTGGTTTGTTTCTTATTTTTCATTGATCTTTCAACCGATTTTCATCAAACTTAACAATTGCTTTATAAATGTAGCCTCCTTTACATCCCTGGTAACACACTGACAAATTGAATGTCAAAAAACTCAAAAATAATTGTGGTCTGAAGTATGTCTTCATGTTGCCTGTTTTACCCCTTCATGTCCTCGGCTAACTTTGATTGAATAAATACAGACTACTTCTGTTCTATCAGTAACTGCGTTAATTAAAGATGTTTTTTTTTTAATGGAAATTCTTTAAAGTAATTGAAGAAGATAGATTATGTTTCATGAAAAGACGTTCTACTCGTAGCGAATGGCCGAGTACGTGTTTCAATAATAGCGTTGAGAAGGTTAGAGAGTCTTTCTGCAAAAACAGCATTTGCAACTTCTTCCTAAAGGAAAAGAAAGATCAATACATATTTGTACACTGCGTCATTGAAACGTGCCAATTACCCCCTATAACATTCGACATTCCTAGTCCCAGCAATTCATAACAAACAAACTCCTTTTTTAAAGAATCTACCGGGAACAATAAACTGTTTCTGAGAGGATTAAATTTAGATATAAATTGGAGCACATTTTTAATCATTTCACTCCCAAGCAAGACAATAAAGCCACTAAGACGCAAAGGGAGTTATTGAATGTGAGTAAATATGAGAAAAAAAAAACGAGGGGTAATTTGCAGTTTAAGCCCCGCGCTCAGTTTCTAATAAAAATTTCCCGAATAGTTACATTTAAGTATAAATTTATATGTTTTGCTAATATCTACCGTTTTGGAGTTATCAACAATAAAAGGTCGAACTCATTCGCGTCAATTCGCATCGGGTCAATCCGCCATTAATGGTGTTGTTTACATACGTTTGCCTCGAGAAATCATGCGCGGAAGCTTACTTAGTTAATAGCCATTTTACTGATCTTACTCGGCTCAATTACTACGCAAGTGTTAGGGTTATGGCTTTTGGTAAATTTGCTTAAGTTATTTAGAAAGGCAATGATAAGTGTTGCTTTTATTTTTAGAATAAAGCAATTTAAATAATAAAACAAATAATAATTAAATAAATAATAAAACAAATTGTAATACTAATGAAATCTTATTTTAAGGTTATTAATAATCATGCTTTGTGTAACTCCAAAATTTAATTAAAAAAAAAAAACTTTAAATTTGTTCTTGTTATTATTTCCTTTCTAGCATTTTTTATTTTGCAAATAATCATGCTCTTTTTAAATTTCGCGCAAAGTTTGAACATTGCATGCGCATTAATCAAGACAAGTGAAGCTTCGGCGCATGACTACTTGAGAAAAACCTATGTAAATAACGCCAGTAATGGCTGCCGTGATGTAGCCGCGACGTGAATAGGTCCGAACTTTTATTACCGATAACACCAAAATGATAAATTTTACCAAGATTTCTTTGTTATTTTAAAATTAAGCATATAAATTTACACCTAAATGTAAGAAAGCGGGGTGTTTTTTCTTAGAAATTAAGTGTAGGGTTTAAACTGCAGAATACCGAAAACAATTACTATTAAGTAGAGAGAACAACAAAGGTACAGGCAGTATGAAGGCAGATGATAACGATTGACAATGCATTTAAATTTTTGAAAATCAAACTTAACTTGGAACACGCATCAGGAAGAGAATTCCACAAGCGAGAAGTGCGAGGGAAGAAACTGTTAGCATAGAATTTACGCTTACATCTAGCTATTTCAACTGTAAAATGATGAGACAATGCCACCAGTCTAGTAGTATATAGCTTAAATTCATATAGTCTAGATGCGATAGTGTACAATTCATCCGAATAATAACCACGAAAATATTCATAGACGAGACACAGTGAAGCTACGTTACGGAGGTGGGAAAGTCACTGAAACTGAGATGTCATGTCAGGACCATTAACATTGCAGATTCTTTGGATTTTATCCAGAACCTTTACAAATATAGCAGAATCACCAGACCAGTAATTTCACTTAGATATTTTGTTAGACTCAGAACTAGAAGAGACTCACCCACACAAAGTTTAGAGATAAAATAAAAAAATATATTTCAAGTAACAATTTGTAAACAATCAAAACATTTTTATTAACCGGGAATTGTCTTTGCGAGCTTATTACTAAGAAATAAATACAAAAGACGGAAGAAGAATTATTCTCTGTTTCTCGCGACGCAAAATACCCACCAGATTGGCCACTTCAACACGTTGAGTTTGCAATCAAGAAATTCTTCTATCAAGACTCAGCATCTCAAATAACAGAGACAAGTACGTACAACCTGCATTAAAAGTAAAAGATTTTCATGTACGCCTTTAATCAAGCAATTCACTTTTCTTCTGTAGTTTCTGCTGTACAAAAAGAATTCTTTATAAGAACTGTCACTTACTCTGCTATTCTTCTATAAACGTATTGTTAACTTCAAGCACTTCGAAGCCGTTTTCTACTCTGTCGCATTGTTTAATATTACTATATGAATTTGCTATTTGTTACACAAAATTGGAACTGTTGTATTTTTCCTAGTACTTAAACCCGTGCCTTTTATCTCCATCATTCCTTGCTTGTCAACTTAGTAAATCACGGCTGTTGGTTCATCTAAAACAAACCACCAGTGTCTTTTATAAATAGATGGTTTACAAACAGTACAAAATGCTGAAAACTGCCCTAGATATAGGGATAATTTTCTTATAATAAATTAATTTCCCATCGACAGAACTGTTGCAGTTGGCGTTAGGATTTTACATGTTCTGGTGTTATAAAGAGAAAATAGAGAAGATTAGAATTTGTTTTGGAGCGACTTCATGGGGGGTATTAATAAGTTAACTCCTAATTTTGAACAACTTCTAAAATCTGAATGCATTTAAATCACTTCTATAAACTTTTTATTAAGTAGGAAACGTTATTTCAATGGTATTTAAAAAATAAATCTTTTAGTGATTGTTTATCTTTCTTTAAAACTATCTTGATCTTTTGTTTTGATATGACATTAAAACAGAACAAAAATCTTTAATAAATCCAAGTGAAAATCCTTGGGACATTCAACATAAACAAGCCAAGGATCATAACACTGTCTTTGGATCTTTGGAGAGTTGGATTTACGTCCTAATTTCTTCAATCCTTTTGAAATTACCTTGTTCTCTATCGGGTTTACTTCTGCTAGGATATTCGTCTGGGTTTATAGGCGCTGATTTATTTACAGATTTCCAATCTTCGTTGCGAGTGAGCGGAGAAAACTGGAGGCAACAGTAATGTTGTTCTACAGAAGGATATTGAGAATAGGATGGGGAAAAGCGTATAAGCAACAAAGAAGTCTACGTAAACAAAAAGGATACTTATATTCAGAGTCAGAAATGGGCATTTTTTTGGCATAATGGAAAAGAAAGGCTTGGATAATGTGAGACTCACATGGCCCATGGATTGCAAGAGGGACAGTTAGGGAGCCACCTACTGGAAGAGTTTATGCTGATAAAGAACGAACCGAGAGAGGAGCAAAAGTTTTCGCAAACATTGCTAAGGGCTACAAGGGAAGGGAGGCAGTGGAGAGCTGTGATCACCGACGACGGTATACAGTACATATAAAACGCAAGTATATACAAAGTAGATACAACTTCTCAAGAAGGCCAAAAAACAGTGGACGGAATTTCCAGCGAAATCAATATTTCCCAAAAAATGTAAAGGATTAGAACGGTTTGGGAAATTCAGACGAAACTAAACAATCATATTTGATAAGTTATATTTTCCATATTTTATAAATAAATTATATATATAAATTATATTGCCCATGTTCTATATAGAAATTATATATATAAATTACATTGTCCAATTTTATATATAAAATATATATACAAATTGTGTTGCCCATATTTTATATATAAATTATATATATAAATCATATTGCCCATATTTTATATATAAATTAAATATGTAAATTATATTGCCCGTATTTTATATATAAATTATATATACAAATTATATTGCCCATATTTTATATATAAATTAAATATTGCCCGTGTTTTATATATAAATTGTATATATACATTGTACATATAAATTATATTACCCATACATTCTATATATAAATAGTATATATAAATTATATTGCCCGTATTTTATATATAAATTATTCTGGTGCTTTCTTTTTTCCATTATACATACACACACACACACACACATATATATATATAAATATATATATATGTGTGTGTGTGTGTGTGTGTGTGTGTGTGTGTGTGTGTGTGTGTGTGTGTGCGTGTAAATTATTGAGATAAATTATATTGTTCATATTTTTCCTGAATATAAAACGTGTGTAACAAGAATTCTACCTTCGTCAGTATTTTGCCAATTTTTCCCACACACAAAAACATATTCATGGGATATTCATCTGATATTAAAGATGGCGCAGCGACACTTAAATCTTTTATAATAAGAAGAGTAACTTAATTAGTAACATATTTTATTATTTACACTATTTATATTGTTCGCACTGTTGTCATTTTCGTTGCTATGTTCACGACGTTTCGGCCATTGTATGCTCCAGCCTTCTAAATATGGCGACAAAGATGAGGACAAAAGTCCGAATACTGTAAATAATGTACATAATACCCCATCACAGAAATATAGACAGATAATGAAGGGCTGAAACGTTGTAATAAATATGGCGACAAATATGAGGACAATAGTCCGAATAACGTAACTAGCGTACATAATACCTCATCACGAAACTTTGTGATAAATATGGCGACAAAGATGAGGACAATAGTCCGGATAATGTAAATAGTGTACATAATACCTCATCTCAGAAATATAGACAGATACAGAAAGGCCGAAACGTTGTGATAAATATGGCGACAAAGATGAGGACAATAGTCTGAATAATGTAAATAGTGTACATAATACCTCATCTCAGAAATATAGACAGATACTGATGGACAGAAACGTTGTAACAAATATGGCGACAATGATGAGGACAATAGTCCGAATAATGTAAATCGTGGACAAAATACCTCATCTCAGAAATATAGACAGATAATGAAGGGCCGAAACGTTGTAATAAATATGTTGACAAAGATGAGGACAATAGTCTGAATAATGTAAATAATGTTAGTAAAACAAGGTTTAGTTTAAATAAATAAAATATTGCACAAAGAAAAACTCATATTACATTTATAAAGGGAAGAGAAATTAAATTTGTTTTTGTCAATAGTTCTTATATTACCAATCTCTATTTCTTCGAACGTAAAAGGAATCCGTAATAAATCGCAGACTTGTAACTACAAAACAGTGATTCCTTCCGGCTCAAGAAGTGTCACACACCAGAACAAAAGACAAGGTATTTCTTGAAAGAAAGGAAAACAAAGATACGAGAAGATGAGAGAACAATCGGAAAGATTCGTCTGGTTCAAAGAAGAAACAACAGACGATCTGGAAAACTTTCATCACGAGCTAAAATGTTAAAAGCATTCCAGTAGTAACAGACACGCAACCATATATATATATATATATATATATATATATATATATATATATATATATATATATATATATATATATATATATATGGGAGGCACTGTGGAGTAATGGATAGCGGCTTGGATTGAGGAATCGGAGATTCCCTCGAATCCATTACATTCAGTTACGTGTTAATACCTTGGGATAGGTATGAGTCCTCTTCTTCTCCCTCTGGACAGGCTGGAGAAGGACAACTCTGAATTCAAAACCTGCGGAGGGTCGGCCCTTCAGAATAAAACCTTCACTACTATAATCAAATCCGGGCTGGGGGTTTCTTAGGAACTGATCCACTTGACTCCCAATACGTTGAATTATATATATGTTAAAACAAATACGTTCCATGCAACGACACCATAACATATAAAACTAAATAAAACAGATCGCATAAATCTAATTAAATAGAGAATTAAGAATCGATAAAATATGCAAAACAAATAAATAATTGTGATGAACAAAAAAATAAATAAATAAAACTAAAAGTGATGACTGTATATTCTAAAACATAATGACCTAAGCAAATAACACTATATATACACTAACATTATATACACTAACATTATATACACTATTTACATTAGCAGGACTATTGTCCTCATCTTTGTCACCATATTTATTACAACGTTCCGGCCGTTGTACGCTCCGGCCTTCTTCAAATGTTTGGAATGTTGAACTGAACCCTTTATTTCGCTCACTGGGTTAGACTGTTCTAGTTCCACATGCCATGTTTAGTTCAGTTATCAGTTAACTCCTGGCACTGGAACTAGAACAGTCTAGCCCAGTGAGCAAAATAAAAGGTTCAGTTCGACATTCCAACCACCTGAAGAAGACCGGAGCGTACAACGGCCGAAACATTGTAATGAATATGGCAACAAAGTTGAGGTCAATAGTCCAAATAATGTAAATAAAATGCAAAGTACTTCAGTCATTTTTCTGGAACGAACATTAATATATGAAATTTAAATTCCAAAGAAAAGCTAACATAGACAGGAAATTTCAGTTATTAATGTTTATTCAATTTTATTCGTCTTCAGTCATTCAAAATTACTTTGGCATCAAAGGTAAAGAAGTTACTTCGATTACTTCACCAATAACGTTCTCTTCTTGTATAATGCGCATCTTCTAAACTATTAGGGAGCACCCAGTGAGGATCGAACTCACTAGAGTCGTAATTGTTCTTGCGAGACAAGCTGCTAATGATTACTCACCGTCGTGATGATTTAACAAGACAAGCTGTCTAGCCATTAGACCAGGTCAATGGGCCCGAATGATTTTCTAAGCGTGGAATAAATGTGGCACAAGGCCGAAAGCGTGGAGCATCCTGTTCCACGCCTCTTCTGTATGTCTCAGTTACCTCCCTTTAACTCAACCCTCCAAGATTTTGTTTACCACTACTCTAGTCAGGTATTGAACTCACAATTCCTTGGGTAAAGTGACTGGATCGAAACAATCCTTTTATCCATCGGGCCATGTGTGTTTGTGATACAGATTGTGTTATAATAGGCTGGCCAGAGTGTTCTCACTTAGGAAGCGGAAAGAAAACAATAAATATTGGTCTTTGTCTGGTGGAAATTTCAAGGGGTACTGCATTTCGAGCTTGTTCCAGAAGGCCGCGGTATCAACGCTAAACTGTATTGCCAGCAGCTAAAGCGCTTGTACAACAAACTGAAGAAGGCCTATCTTACTTTGGTCAACTGTGTTCGGGCTCTTTTTCAGCAAGATTATGCGAGGCCATACACTGTCAGGTTAACTAAGGAGAAGTTCAAACAGATCGACGGTGTTGAGATTCTTCCACATCCACCATTCAGTCCCGATGATGCCCCAAGTGACTATGGCCTATTCCACTCAATGCCATACTTCCACCTCGACCAGCGATTCAAAACGTTTTATGAAGGAAGCTTGTTTAAAGTTTTTTGTCTTAAAGCCAGCGAACTTTTATCTGGGACAGATTCGGATGCTAGCTGATCGCTGGCAGAAGATCGTCAAGAATGATGGACTTTATTTTGAAGAATAAATGTTGGTGTTGCTCCATAAAGCTTTGTTTTTATTTTTCCCCCTTCCTAAGTGAGTCAGGAATTTCTGGACAACTTAATATATATTTCTAAAGAATCAATCGATATATTTCTAATCCGACATTTTATTGCCTCAAACGTTATTATAGTGGACACTTCGTATTTGAAATAGACGTCTAATTTTTAAGTTGTGGGCATGAAACTGAGAAGAAAAAGGCTCTCAAAAATAATCTGAGTGAAGAGTATGTGCTTCCCTAAAAACAAACTCAAAACAAAACCTTGGTTGATATGAAGTTAGTCTTGAACAAGCGATAAAGCACGTCGTGTCAAATAGTGGTTTTTCCCTACAGTGAGGGTTGCAGGTTCGATCACAGTCGGGGAAGATATTTCCTTTACTAAGATTTCCATTCTGATTGACATATGATATACACTGCTTAATAAATAAAGAAAGGTGTCTATTTCAAATACGAAACGCCTGTTATAATAAGGTTTGCAGTAATATATATATATATATATATATATATATATATGTGTGTGTGTGTGTTATTTTTTTATTATTTACCCATTAATTTCACGCTGTGAGATTTTTAAAATGGGCCTTTGTTTTCGTTGGACGCTCTCGAGCTCAATAGTTCTTTTTCACTTCATCTATGATTTTCAATTTATCCGCCATACATAGAGCTTATGGACACATCACGTTCAATACCGGACAATCATCGAAGTTAAGCAACGTCGAATCTGCTCAATAACTAGATGGGTGACCTCTTGGGATAATGGCTCGGAGTTGTTAATCGGAGAGACGAGTTCCAATTCCCGCTGGTTTGGTTGCATTCACTTACGCACAAATGCCCCTGCGAAAGGTATGAAGCCCCCTAATTTTACGTCTTCTGTCGGCCTTCCTATTTGGACAATCTCATCACAGATGAAGAAAAGACTTGAAGCAACATAAATGTGACACTACTGGAAGATGCTGAGAATACCATAGAGTGAACAACGAAGAAGTTTTAGAGGAAATGGAAACGAAAAGGACACTTATACTTAACATCAGAAAGAGACAATTGATATTTCTATGACACATGAGGAGGAAAGAGAGCTTGGAAAATTTGACACTCACAAGACGTACTGAAGCAAGAAGGACAGAGGAAAAATAGGGCGTAATCTAAGTAACGAGCTTATTGGCAGAGTTTTGGGGAGATAAGACAAAATTTACTAAGAGCTACAAAGAAGAGGAAATTATGGAGATTCATGTTTACCAAAGTCCTCAATGGACATAGCACGTAGAAGATGAAGTGGTTACAAGAATTGATTCTTATATCTCAAGAATCAGAATCTTGCCATCAGGACAGTTTAAATATTTATTTAAGGTATTGACAGGTTGACAGCATGATTGATAGGTTTAAGTTTATCTAGGGGGACATATCTGTAAAAAAAATACTTGAGGAATATAATATTCTTATATAATTTGTAACTACCCAGTAATCTTTAAAGTCTATTATCCATAATCTAATGTTTTATTGCATTTTAGGTAATTTGGATTAAAATTTACTAGAGTTATCGGTCTTGTTTTCTGATAATGTCATGTATGGACGTCCATATATACAAAAATCGGCAGGTTTGTGCACATACAAAAATATTTCAAATTATTCCTAAAATTTATGGGAGTCGCTGAAGTAAGTTTTTTTTATTGATGATTAGTAAGCAAAATTTTAACTTTGCGACAATATCGCCTAAACGGTACAAACTAAGAAAGAAATTTAAACGATTTAAAACGTTATAAATTGTTCTAATTAAATTAAAAAAAAATGAAAATTCTTTTAAAAATTCATTATTAATATTTTTCTAAAGTCAATCGTGTACATAATATATCTTATTCATAAAAGCAATTCAAAATTTTTCTAATTAAATAATGTCATAGTTTTATTGCATTTTTTTATTTTACGATTCAGGGCAGATATTCATTAATTAGTGGCCCTGTTTTATAAAAAGAAATGAATGATTTAAAAGCTCCAAGTACTTTTGTGTTTAACTAATATCAAAAGTAAACGGTACAAAAATGAATTTATCGAAATTTAATTAAAAATTTAGTAAGTGTGTGTGGGGTAACATATAAAAAAATAATTTACCAAGATTTTTTACACTATTTACATTATTCGGACTATCATCCTCATCTTTGTTGCCATATTTTCACGTTTCGGCCGTTGTTCGCTCCGGCTTTCTTCAGGTGGTTGGAATGTCGAACTGAATCCTTTATTTCGCACGTTGGGGTAGATTGTTCTAGTTCCACGTGCCATGTCTAATGGACGTCAGTTATCAGTTATCTCCTGTTAATTCCCCTCTCCAAGTTCTCCACTATCTTAAAAAGCTATTGAACTCACACTCTTTGGGTCCTATCCCTGGATCTAACTCACGCCTTTATCCATTGTGCCATGTGTCCTTGAAGATTTTCTAAAAAAGAAACATTTCAATAGGTCCTGGAAGTTTTATTAAAATCCTATAATATTTGATTTTTGCAAGGATTTCCAAATCATTGTGTTTTTCACCGCACAAAATACGCCAAATTTTCTAAACTAAATTTTGGTCTCCCCGAAAACGTAATAAAAGCAAGATTTTTAACCAAAATTTCGAAGGTTCTAAAAAGGATCAAGACTATAATTTAATAATCAAAATATACTTTGGTCTTTTCTGTTAATATAAATAAACATAAAGATTTTGACGTTAAAACTTTGATTTTATTAAGTTATCAAGGTATTTTTTTCATCAGGATATGCTCACATTTTAGCAAATTTGTGGAGGTACCTATATATATATATATATATATATATTCAGCGACTCCCATATATATATATATATATATATATGTGTGTGTGTTTGTGTGTGTGTGTATAATGAAAACAGTTGAAAATCTATAAACAACAGAGGATAAGTCTCGTTTTTTTCTCATCTCGTAAGATAAAAAAAAAAAAGAAGTTATCTCCCGCTTATTTTCCGTTCGACGAGACATGTTTGTTCGTTGCCGTTAGTGGGCATTATGGTCATTTATCGATCTGCTATAAATAATGCGAGACTAGACTAATCGATATGAAAAGCGGTTTAACTGGCGTAGTCAAGCATCATGGATGTTTACGAAATGCCGTGTGAAATGAAAGTGTCCCCAGAGATGGCGAGGCAAAGATGAAAAAGAGAACAAAAAAAGATTTAAACTAATTAGGGTGTTACAGCGCGGATTAAGTTAGTTTGGTTAGCTGAAAGGCACATAAATAGCGAGTGAGAAAGATATGTAATGGAACCCGTGATAGAAAAAGGAAGATAACAGATTGGTGGTAGACAGGAAAATAGAGAATAGACAGACATAAATGGACGGTTACTAATCGTTTCGGCGCACACCTGCATGTCGGCGCAGCTAGCCAAACCCTATAGCAGACGCTGGCTCAATCCATAGAGCCCACCTGTGAATCCTACTGTATTTATACTGAGCGTACATTAGTTACGGTTTCTGGGAGAGAAGGCATAATCTTGCGTGATTAACTTCTTGAAAACGACCAGTATGCTAGGATCCTCGGTCTCAATGACGTTCGTGCTAGCACAACTATCGATGGCTTCCAAGAGGTTCCATCTACCTAATTTCAGTCGAAAGGCTTGGGTCAACCCGGAGTAAGGTTTTCAGACAGTTTCCAAAATTTCCGTATATACCGGGCTTAACAGCAATACTACCCTATTGTTAGGTTGAGTTCTGAACCGTTGTATCTTAGAAATGATTAAAGATATCTTACTGGAATTCTCCAAGGTTTTTATAACATTAATGGATTCTACATTGAGCAGTAAGATTGCATAATTACTTTTCAAGCTTAACAGAAGTATCGTGATAAAATCGCTCATACACGAAAATGACAGGTTCATCATTAATTAATCATAGCTATGGATCGGAAGCTCATGAAGGATTGAAGTAAACTACAAAATATATATATATATATATATATATATATATATATATATATATATATATATATATGTATGTATGTGTGTGTGTGTGTGTGTGTGTGTTAGTCAGGATCATTTTCCAACTCATTCTTTCTACCTTTCTAACTTTCTGTCCTAGAGTAACGAGGTACCTCACAGGTTCCATATACGATTTCATTTTTCAAGTCTTTTTTCACTGTTCCTTGGTCTGTCATAGCTGAAACTTGATTTCTTTAGCTCAAAGTTGAAATGATGATCCCCCTTCATGTTGTGACCTCCTGATTCAGTTTTCCTCTCTACTGTTCCCTCTTTTTTAAACTTATTCTCTGTTTTCTTGGTCATCCTTGAATCGACTTTGAAGATGGAAGCCAGACTATGAATGTTGGTATCATTACGGAAACCTTGAATGATCTTTTTCTTCTCACCATTGCTCAGTTACGGAGACAGTGAGCCTGACACAAAACAATTTTAATCTGCTCTCTTTCCGGCTGAATAACTCAAAAAGTTTTTTCAGTGATTTTTTTACAAGAAATGGTATCAAGATGGGTAAACGATTTATGTGAAAACACTGAAAAAGAAATATATTTAGTTTAGTGTTTATTTTTAGATATAAAATTTTTGGGGGATAGATAATTATGCTCTTACACGTTTTGGATAATTTTGCTGTTACACATGGTATACATACATACATACATACATACATATATATATATATATATATATATATATATATATATATATATATATATATATATATATATACCCAAGTATATGATTGGTATATATGGAATGAATTCCAATAACCAACAAATACTATTCTTAAAAGAGTGCTCAATACAAAGTAGAGCAGATATAATTATTTATTTATTTAAAAAAAATTATAACATATTTATGTTTAAAATTTTTTAATTTTGTTAATTAACTCGAAACTTTTAAAACCATTTATTTTACATTCAACATCATCACTTGATAAGACACCGAGGGTGTTGAAACAAAATGGCTATTTTTGTAGTGATTTTATAACATATTTATGTTATGAATTTTTTTTAAATAAATAATTATATATATATATATATATATATATATATATATATATATATATGGAGAGAGAGAAGAGTGAGTGAGAGTCAACGACGAAATTATTCGTTCACCAATCAATTTTGAATATTTTTACCCATTTCTCAGAATCTAATTCCTGTATGATGCCAGGTTTTTTATATGTTAATAAACACAAAAAAAGGAATATAAAACTCAATTTTCAGTACAATAAATCAAATACAGTAAATTTGACAGGCGAATTATGCAAAAGAGAAAAGGACAAAATTATTCGTACAGAGAAAATATCGCTTCGTATTGATTGATTTGTGTAAGTAATTTATATAATCATTTTATCAGTGAAGCATTCTAGAATATTTATTCAATAAAATGTTTGTGATAATTCTAGCAAAGATCATCACGTGGCGCATAGACTGTCACCATTATTAATCTTACGTTAACAAAACAATGGAGAAGACAGAGGAGCTTAGCGTTGACTTGAGACAGAGAATCATTAACTGCTACAAGTCGGAAAATATTTACAGCACTATTTCAAACCGGTTAGCTATCCCTAGATAAAAAAAGTTTAAACAGTTTGGCACGACAGAGAATTTGCCTGTCTGTGGAAGAAAACCCAAATTGTCACCGAGAACTGCACGAAAACTGTGTCGCGAAGTTAATATAAACCTGAGAGTTGTTTTGAAAGACATCACCAAATGTTTGGATACGAAGGGTATCAGCCTAATTACTCGCACAATATAACGTTGCTTAACTAGAAATAGGTTGTATGGAAACCGACCAAGATGAACCCCTCTTCACAACCCATGTTATATTCTTGCTTGGTTTAATTTTGCCAAAACGTTCTTGGGCAAAGAAAATTGTATTTGGCAACAAGTACTATTGAGTGATGAAACAAAATTTGAGCTTTTTGGACATAATGATTTACAGAAGATTTGGCACAAAAAGGTGAGGCTTTCTTCCAACACAGTGACAACATTAAAAATGGAGGCGGCTCGATGGTGCTTTAGGGTTGTTTTAGCACAAGGGGGACTGGACAATTAATTGCAGTAAGAGGAATAATGAAATCTGCTGACGATGTCAAAATTCTGGATGAAAATCTACAAGTATCAGCGCAAAATAAACTTAAATATAAAAAGCCGGCGATTTAATTTCCAACAAGATAATGATCCCAAACATACGTGTAAATCAATGACTGCGTTGCTTCAGAAAAAGATTACAGTTTTGCCATGGCCTTCAATGAGGCCTGACTTGAATCCTATTGAAAATCTATGGCAAGAGTTGAAAGTTCGAGTAAATCGTCGTTCACCAATAAACCTTCAGGAATTAGAATGTGTAACTATTGAAGAATGGAAGAAAATCCCCCAAAAGACTTGTTCAAATCTCAATATAAACTTTAGAAGGCGATTGCAGCAAGTTATAAAAATGAGAGGCCATGTTATTGTCTAGTAATATTCTGAAAATTATTCATTTTTTTCTATTTCTCATTCAGTACGAATAATTTTGTCTTTTTCTATTTTGAGTCAAATTTCTTGTATTTAACCTTTTGTACTGAAAATTGAGTTTTATATTCGTTTTTGTGCTTATTAACGTATAAAAAACATGCCATCATACTGGCATTAGATTCTGATTAAAAATATCCCAAATTGATGGGTGTGAAAATAATTTCGTCGTTGACTATATATATATGTGTCACCATTTACCAAGGCAAAAAAAGAAAAGAAAGGAAAGAAAGGAAAAGAGAGGCGAAGACCCAAAGCGTGGATGATAAGCAGAACACCACGGCTAAGAGACAATGAATAAAGGATATTTTGATAAATAACAAATGGCGAAGAGTGTCATTACAATGAAAAAGAAATTCTGAGTGGATAAAGAAATCGGGTGTGTTCTGACGACGGGCTGTGTTATTGGGATACATAAACAAACCGCTAATGCGGGAAGGCATCTGATTAGCAAACCACAGACCGACTAGCCAAAGAAAAATCCAAATGAAAATGTTATTTTGATAAGTGACGAAAAACAGGTGGACCACAGGGCTTTGGATAGATATGAAAAATTAATTGTATCAAAAGCTGCATACGAGGTGGCCACTGACCGATTTCTTTCGACAGAACATCTTTAGCCTGCGATAATAAAACTATGCTATCAGAAATGTGTACCGAAAAAATGAATGGGAACCTAGAAATGTTTCTTTTCAAGGCGACGGTCTGGCCGTGTTAAAAAGACCACCCATTCTGATAATTAGCGATAAGATGACTGACGAAGCCCAGGTGAGAACAAGAGTTATGGCCACCATCGATCGTATTGTTCTGTTTGCGGCTAGAGAAAATGATAACTGAGATTAAAAGAAAGGAAAGGAAAAGAAAAAGATAATTTTTTTGTTAAGCAAGATATTTTTTTTTCCTGAAACAAAGCCGCGGGATCGTACACGCCCGACTAGACATCATTGGTCGAGTGGTGATCACGTGACGCACGGAGGAGGCTGTCACCGCCCATTTAGAGGATGGGTATGAGAGGTTGCTACGAAGAAGTGGGGAGGGCAGTTCACGCCCCTCTGAAGGATGGTGAGAAGGTGGGAGTAAGAGAAGGCTCCCAAAAATGGAAAATTCCTAACCAGAAATAAAAGAGGTGGATATGTATTTAGAATTATCGAGGACCCCCCGGCGCCGACAAACCCACCCCGGTTTTGGTCGGCGTCCATATAAGCGAAGTCGAAGCGAGCAGAAATCAGTTCGAGTTAGAGTTTCAGTTCCAGTTCCAGCAGAGAGCTCGAAGTTCGCAGTGGAAGTTGGTTCCACCTCGTAGATAGCTGACTTGAAACATTCACGCAAATTCCGGACTCCTCTTCAATCCAAGAACAATTAATTTGAAGAGCGACTTAGATCCAGACCACCAAAATAAGTTTTTTTTTTCGACTTTCGCCCGAAGACACACCGAAAAACCCATTTCATAAAGAGCAAACGACTTGAAGCGTTAAAACTCGCCTAACGGAAAACAACGTGTCACAATCCATAGAACGGGTCGGGAAATAGACGCAGTCCTATGTATCCAACAACTAGACATAAAGTTTGTTATCCTTTTTTTTGATATCTTGAATTTTTGAGTTATCATTTTAATTTCTTTTATGCATATTTGTGCGGTGTCACCCCCGTTTGAACACGATTTGCATTACGTCCCCAACTACTGATTGATCTCGTCTGCCTAAGATCAATTCACAACGTGAGTAGGCAGACTGGAGATCAGTGCAGTTACTTTGGTAACCAGGCGTTGGAAGCGAGTTGGGAACGACGAGGCTGATATCGAATCTAACCAGATTCCCATCCGAATCACCAAAAGGTTAGAACGTCACATTTGGGTGCCGCGACCGATACCAAGCCAGTTGATCGTCACAGGACGAGACAACACGACTGACGCGACAGGCGGACGTCACGTTTGGAGCGGCGACACCCGAACGGAGCAGCGAGGAGCGAGCGAAGGCTGCGTTTAAGGACGTCGCAGCTGACGCCGCGACCAAAGGACGTCACATATATATATATATATATATATATATATATATATATACATATATATTAAGAGGAAAGATAACTTGTAGAGTTTAATACTCACAAAGCACATCGGGGAAGAGAGAGGTAGGGGAAGGAAGTGAGCTATCTGCCTGACGTGTTTGTGTGTAATGAATGGCGCGACCGGTTGGGTGAGGGCCTGAGCAAAGGGACAAAAAATTGCTAAGTACCACAAGGGTTAGGGTGCTTTGGAGAGCCATGATCACGCATGTCCTGAAGAGATGTGACATATAGAAAAGAAATATCAGCATATAGGCAAAGGGGCTCGGGTACAATGATTTCGCGCCAATCTTTCAGAAGCGGAAAGTTTACAAGCCTTGAAAATCAATATTCCGAAACGAACAACTAGAAGAATCTACAAAACAATCAAAAAAGGTAAAAAAAAAAAAATGAACAAAACTTAGGTATTGTGCCAGAATAGTTTTGCCTCAAGTTGACGCTGGGCCTCAGGGATGCCGCGTGCGCCAGACAGTTAACCTGAGGTCAGTCCCAGCCATGAAATTCAAAAGTAACTTCACACCTGCAACTTGTATTCTCAAAGTGAGAACCAGAGACGTGTATGGGAGAATTGGATATACAAAATTTTATATATCAGTACTATGTTAGGTATTGTATTTTGTTACTTATAGGACGCATTTTCTTCCGATAAAATACTGCTAAAAATAAACGCCCTGCATCCTTTAAATCGAAGATTGGTGATGGGAATTGTAAGTTTAGCGTTTAGTTTGAGCGACGGCTCCCCAGTTACACCCGATTCTGAGTTCTTGAAAGTCCAGTGTTTCAAAATTAAACGTTTTCGGAGAAGCAGTCAGGATACTGACAAGAAACGAAATTGCTGCTACAGTAACAACTGCTTAAGTAACCTCTTCCTTCCTTATTTCGTTAACTACTGGTCAGAAAATAGTATCATTTAAGGTAGACAGTTTAAAAAATAATAATAATGTATAGTCCGCTTTCGTTAGCAAATGCTGGGTATTTTCGCTTCTTCTCGGTCGTATATATGGGATTCTAAAACAAATATTTGTTCAAACTTCACGTTAAGGCCAAAATTATATCAGTTTGTGTTTTAAAATAGCAAAGTTGCAGACAATGATCACTTGGAAGAAAAATAAAACCAAAAAAGCAAAAAAATAAAAATAAAAATAAAATAAAATAAAATAAAATAAAGCAAACACTACAAGAAATTCAAAAATAGGCGGTCTGAAGTATACCCGTTAACAATTTCATGTTGAAAATAACAAAAAAAAAAAAAAAAGAATGAATAAACCGACAAATGTATGCAATAAGGAAACTAATGGCCGTGCTAAGAGAGAATATCTAGTGTGTACATCTCTATTATAGACATTATTAAATCCGTGATATACCAATGCCTTAATACAGAAACAGAAAAGAATAGGTAAGAGAATGAAATGAAAAACATGTATTATTCTCAAATATATATATTTTTCATACCGATATGTAGACCACCTTTTGCAACACTGAGAAATTATATCACATGCATGCAACAAGCAGTATGAACGGGTCAAAAAGCAAGAAGGTCTTACTTGTAATATTTCTCCAAGGGAAAACGGACAAGCCGTTATGTCCTCTATGTGCTTGGTGAGACCATATACTTTTCTTTTAACCTCTTAACTGCCTTGGATAGTCATGTCTTGCCTCTCCGCTTTCTATATAGCAACAGGCCTGAGCAGACAGGTTTTGTCTCTAGGCGCGCTAAATAACAACACGCGTTCGTCGCACTACGAACTGACGTGCACACCAGTCGTCACTTGAGCCTGATAAATTCATCTTATCCAAACGAAGATAATCGCCCTTTGAACACCGACAAAAAAATTTCATATGTAGAACATGAGACAAGACGGAAGTATGAATCAGCTGACTCGTATTAAAACTAGAGAGATGTAGGCGAAGATCGAAATAAATCAATGTAACAATAAAACAGCTTCATCTCAGGAGTGCAAACATGGCTCTCAAGGCTGAAGTAAGAGTCTGTGTAATGGTCGTTTTAAGATAAATGTCTGAAAAAATACAGGATAAAATATTTCATCGTTAAACTTCAGGAAATTCTCACCGACTTTCGGTCAATAATTGCAATATTTCTGATATTAAGAACTTCGAATATTTATCTTCCAATAAAAAAGAATAAGAAAACAAAATACAAGAAAAGAGAAATAATTTAAACAAAGAAAAATGCACATGGCACGTGGAACTAGAACAGTCTACCCAGTGAGCGAAATAAAGGGTTCAGTTCGACATTTCGACCACCTGAAGAAGGCCGGAGCGTACAACAGCCGAAACGTTGTAGTAAATATGGCCACAACGATGAGGACAATAGTCCGAATAATATAAATAATGTACATAAAACCTCATCTCAGAAATATAGACAGATACTGAAAGAAAAATGCCAACATTTTTTTTAATTCAACAAAATATTCCTGGTTATTGGTCGTGAAGATAACAAGAAAAATGTACGTTTTTATTTATGAACTAATAATACGTACATAGATATGCATATACAAAGATATAATGTGTGAAAAGTGTTTAGTCGTGAAAGATGTTTCATGACCTTTATAGTTGACGCTAGAGGATATTTATTTAAATTTTTCTGGGAAAAAAGTGCCACTTCTATCGTTCTTCGAACGGAGCTAATATTAAAGTAGGAAGTGGGATAGCCTTGACAAAAAAAAAAAAAAGAAAAGCAAGGAAAGAAAAACAAAGATCATGCTGCTGATAATGACAGTCATGAAGACGGTGAATTTGGTAAATAAAAGAGAGTAATTTTGATTAGCCTCCGGAACTCTACTGATATGTTAAAGCTTATTTTGAAACGAACTTATTTGTTCAAGGAAACTGCACTTTAAAAACACGAAGCCTATAACTTCCTTGATGTACACACGCGCAAACACACAGACACACACACACACATATATAATTATTTATTTAAAAATATAGTTCAACACGCTACATAAAGTTCTCATTTTCAAAAAACAAGGTAAGAAAACTTCAATATAATTATTTGAATTAAATTGAATTAAATTCAAAAGCTCCATTCCATCTTCAAATTTTTTTGAAACATGAGAACTCTTATGTAAAGTTAGTTGGAATCATATTTTTTTAAATAAAATAATTATATTTCTGCTCTACTTTTGTATCGTGCAGTATTTTTAAAAAATAATAACAAAAATACTAAAGAACTTTGGATTATTTACCTAACGAGTTCTTTCCTATTTTCTATATATTTTTCACACACACACACACACACACACATATATATATATATATATATTATTCAGTACAGTTTGAAGTTACCTCCAGAATTAGCATGGGGGGAAGAGTGAAGACTTTCTATCCAAAAAATAAAAAAAAGAATCATTGAAAAAAGATTGGAATCAATTATCCATCTTATACTTTGAAAAACTTTTGCAATTAAAGCCAAAAACTTGTGCTGCAGTAATCAAGACTAATGGAGGATATTTTGACGTGAGCAAAATTTAATCATAAAATGCTTTTTTTCTTTTTTCTTAATAAAAATTCTAATACAAAATAATGTCTATTTTTATAACCATGTATAATAATTTTCTCTTATTTAAAGTACCATAATACTTTTGGGGCTAATTTTTAAAAAATTACCAGGGTGGCCTCAAAACTTTGATCTATCGTATATATATATGTGTGTGCGTGTGTGTGTGTGTGTCCGTGTGCATGTGCGTGTGTGTGTGTAAAATAATTCGCGGGTAAGTAATACAAGTAGATCCTATTAATACAAAATATAAAAACTGATCCACAAAAGGGAGCTCAATATAATTTTTATTATAGAACATGTAAGTGAATTACAATTAATGGAATCCAGACAATTTACCTCATACAGATGATCATTTCGTCCATGGGAAAGTAGTTGCTCATTGAACTTATCAATGCAAACACATCTACTAAAATCTTAGTTTTTATTTAAATGTATTTGCATTGATAAGTCCACGAAAAAAAAACTACTTTCCCATGGACGAAATGATCATCTGTATGAGGTAAATTGTTTGATCTCATTATATATATATATATATATATATATATATATATATCTATGAAAAAATCAATGGAAAGAAAGACTAATAAGCTGTTGGATGCAAGCGATGCAACCAACATTAAATAAGGTAAATTTCTCCATCGGGGATCTTATATTGAAGTGTGTATAAAAATAAAAAAAGATAAAATAGACGTAAAAAATCTAACGTCACTGTTTAAATGATGTCAACATGAGTTACTTGAAATTGCCAAACAAAGGAATTCCGGAATTGACCAAAAACCGTTCCATAAACATACACAAATCCCAATCATTGAAAACAAATATAACAATATTCGAAAGTACTCGGCGGAATATATAAATAAATATGAATTTCACTAAATTTACAGATTATATAACACAACATATACACCTTACACACACAGACACAGACACACAGACACACACACACACACACACACACACACACATATATATATATATATATGATTTAAGGTTTAAGATATTTTTAATATATAATGCTCAATACTAATAATAAAGCATTAGTAATATTATATGAAAAGATTACTTAACTTTTAAGTATCAAGTTTATCCTGATATTGATGTTTCTTGTTAAAATGTCCATTCTTAAATGCCGTCTGAAACCTCAACCCCTGAAGACTGGAAATTTTACCAAGAACCATCAATGCCGGGATAAAACTGATATTTAAATCTTAAGTAATCTTTTCATATATATATATATATATATATGTGTGTGTGTGTGTGTGTGTGTGTGTGTATACGAGTGTGTTTGTGTGCGCACGCGCGTGGGTATGTGGCGGGTCAGGAAAATATTTTGATGGTTGTTCACGGAAATACATAGATTTTGGATAGAAGTTCGGACAGGGAAATTTTAAATTTAAGCAACACTCATATATACATTTAAAGCTGATGCCAGAAATTTCAGATCGCTTTTAAGAAAAAGAGAAGTAAATAGTAATAAGAAATAATGTTGGATCATAGATAAAAACTCAATAATTAAATAATAATAATTAATAATTACTATATATATATATATATATATATATATATATAGTAAAACATATAAAAACAGTTACGAGTTAAATTCATGAACAAAATTTAAACGGATAGAGATGTCAACTTAATAATCAATAATAAAAAAAAATTTAAATAAAAAGATTACTAGAAGTAAACTTATATTTTAAAATAAAATTTTATTCTTTTAATATACTTTATATGAATATTTTTTCTAATCGACTATTTCATAGAAAATCCCCAAAATTTAAAAAAAATTTAAATCACTAACAAACATCAAATTAAATTCCTTGTAGACAGTTTAGACATTCAAATTTATATCAAACATTATAATCTTTATGAAACCCCAAAATAACTCTTTCAAAGTAAAACGAAATGACAGCGTCGTTTTCGAGACTGTTCTTTCCAAAGAAAATTAGTGACACCTTCTCTCATGACTTCCTTCTCTCTTTTTCTTTTTATGTGTCCTTTCCCCTCTACCCCTTCTATATCAATATATAACTTCCGTTAAGTTAACCGTTTAAATATGTCAATGTCTGGACCTCCTCAAGTAATTTTAAGTATGAAAGAATAGAAATATTAAATTACATCTAACTCACTCATGTCTTCTCTCGCCCACTTCACTTCGTTAATTTACATGTGCTTAATACGGCCCGTTAAAAATGTGTAAATCTTTTTCATTTTTAGTTTCAACCTTTGGAAGTAAAGTCTGATGATCCGCAGTCTTTTAAAAGGGCTGTGGTAAAATAATTTATTATATGGAACCTTAAAGTAGTCTGTTTTTATTTAAATTATTTGCTCTGGATTTACATTGGGCACTCTGGATTTTATCCTCCTTGGGTCTACCCATACGGATTATCTAGTTTTTCATAAACTATATATATATATATATATATAGTCACAACGCAAAATATTGCATCTAGACATATAGTTCTGATATTAATATTTCGTTCTCTCACGTGGTACGACGTCATAGAACCGCATCATTAATTTACGACCTGTGTCTGCTATTCCGCGACCGTTATCGCCACATAGCAATCTTCTATGACAATATAACAGAATGCCATAAAAATGTTATAAGATCACTACAAAAATAGCCATTTCGTTTCAACACTTCTGGTGTCTTATCAAGTGATGGTGTTGAATATCGAATAAAGGGTTTTAAAAGGTTCAAATCAAACAAACCCCCTCACAAGGGGAAATGCTGTTACATAAGCTGGAATGACCAATCAAAATACAAGTATACGAGAATTCAAAAAACTTGACGATGAACTTTGGCTATAATACGTATTTAAAGCTTTAATGATAGGGTTTAAATATTAAATTATACTATAAAATGCCAAATTAAAAATTATCAATTTTAAATTTTAAATTTAATCTAAATTAAGTTTAAAATTATAAAATTATTTAAAACAAGAAGCTGGCTGCTCTGAACTCCGTTACAACTTAGATACATTTGAATGGACGATATGGGTTAGGGGTAGGGCAATGTTGCAAACGACAATACATATACGCTCAGATTATAATACACAAATACACAGATATATTTAGATATATAAACACGCAAAAAAAGCGACGAGACAGGAAATATATGCCCCGTCCTTAAAGAAAAAATTTAAAAAAAAACAAAAAACGACAGCTTATACATACAATCAAAGGGTTATAAGCGATTACATACACATACAGTGATAAAGCCACGCACATATAAACACATACATTATCGATTTAAACCTTTTAAAACATTTTATTCTACATTCAACACCATCACATGATTAGACACCAGAAGTGTTGAAACAAAATGGGTATTTTTGTAGTGATTTTATAACTTTTTTATGTTAGAATTTTCGAATAAATGATTATATTTGCTCTACTCTGTATTGAGCACTCTTTTAAGAACAGTATTTGTTGGTTATTGGAATTTATTCCTTATACACCAATCCTCTATTTTTTTATATATATATATATATATATATATATATATATATATATATATATATTATGTATTTGGGTTGTAATCCCCTTTTGCTTATGTTTCATTAAAAACAACTTACTAGGTACTTCGATTAAACTTCGCAATTTTTCTTGAGTTTTCTTTTCGGGACATAAAGCGTGAAAATAAATGTCCGAATATTCTATATATCCGTTCGTTTTGGCTATGCTATTAGCCATTAAAAAAGATGTGTTTTTATTGTTATTATTTTCCGAACACAGTCAGCACATTGTGACCGTGTTCATAGTTGATGTAATTGAGTGTTAGCTTTCTCTTTCTTTATTGTTAATGCTAACATTATTTTTAGCCTTTCAAAGAAGTACACGTTTCCAGTCGACAAGAACAAGAAAATTAAATTATTTACTATATATATATGTATAGAAAATAAAAACAGTTAACCTTATCTTCAACAATAATTCAGCTGCTAGATCCAAATTACAGAGAACCAATATTATTTAGAATTTACATGTCCTGTAAGGATCTCTGTTCTTGATTAAAGCAAATCTATGAATTATATTGGATATACAACTACAGCTCTATCAAGAAGACTCATATTACATCTTTCTGATCATAACACAATCAAGACACATTTAAACGCACTCAGAAACTTACCAAACTCCATCTGCAACGTACTCCTAGAAAATACAAGTATAATTGCCTAATCCACTTGTAAAACAGAGACTAAATATAACGGAAGCATTAATAACACGCACACACAAAAAAAAAAAACAACATTCAATAACATCAATAATAAACATGGACAAAATCTGCTGACCTTTTTTGGAAAATAAAAGTTGAAACATTCTCATCACTTTAGATAAACATATATAAAAATCTTCATATTCAGTTAAAAAAATCATCCTTGAATATGGCTAACAGAACAGCCGAAAGCGCTCGGATATACAGAACATTCGGACAGATTTGTCAGACTTTATGTTCAAAAAAGAAACAAATACTGATACTCATACTATGTTTTTCTAATATTTTACAGTAATTGTTTCATGAAGTAAGAAATGCGAGTAAGAATTGGCTGTAGCGACTACTGTCCCAAGCACTTTCGGCCAATTGATTAGCCATTTTTCAAATGGTTCGGTGTTACCATATTTTGACATTATAAGTTGCGTTTAATTTCAAAGAAAAGGAGAATTCGAGCTTGTCTTAAACTGCCTTATATAAAAGGCTTCTATTAAAGAGCGGACGATAAAAAGACTATGGCGAAGGAGGGAGAGAAATTGGTAGTCAATCGTGGTGTAAGATTGCTGTCCAAATACACACCCCATATATATATATATATATATATATATATATATATATATATATATATATATAGTCTTACCTAAGCTGATTGCGTAAAAGTGCTCAATACACTAAGTAGAGCAAAATAAGAACTAGAGAGCCAGAACCTATCTACTATATATATATATATATATATATATATATATATATATATATATATATATATATATATATATATATATATATATATATATATTATACAGAACCATATGTATAACTGCATTTCTTTCTTTAACGTGGTCATGTACGACGCAGGTCGTAAATTCGTTACCGAATACCGCGTTACGAATTTACAACACTTTCCGCGACCGTTACGTCGCGTGGCAAAATTCTATGTAAACAAAATAGTATATCA
>CAHIKZ030000768.1:777500-780000 GCA_903632075.3 Acanthosepion pharaonis
TTTTCAAAGTGATTTTCTTAAAAAACAACTGTGTTTTCCAATTTTCGGGCCGTTCGAACCACCAAAAGGTAATTTTATGTAGTCCTGTGAAGTTTTGTTGTAATCGGCTAAAAAATGTAGTAAATTCGATCCAACATATAAACGTTACAGACACACACACACACACACACACACGCACACACACACACAACCTGCGTTTTATAATAAGTAAGATATATATATATATATACACACACACACACACACACACACACACACATATATATATATATATATATATATATATATATACAATGAAAACAAAATAAATAGAAAAACATATTTATTTTTCCTCAGTTTCTTTAAATAATTTTATAATTTTAAACTTTATATACATAAAATTAAAAATTTAAAACTGGTAATTTTGAATGTTATAGTATACTTTAACATTTATTACTTAGAATGAATTCTATTTTAGTCTAATTCCTAAAATTAAAGCATTAAATAATTATCATCACCAAAGTTCGTTATCAAGTTTTTTGAATTCTCGTATACTTGTATTTTGATTAGTCATTCCAGCTTATGTAACAGCGTTTCCCCTAGCGAGGGGTGTTTGATTGATTTAGACCTTTTAAACCCTTTATTATACATTCAACAGCATCACTTGAAACAAAATGGCTATTTTTGTAGTGATTTTATAACATATTTATGTTATAATTTTCGAATAAATAATCACACACACATATATATATATATATATATATATATATATATATATATATATATATATATATATATATATCATTAAATATGTCAGATAAGGAAGATTTAATTATAATTTGATTTGTTTTTCCTGCGTTTTCCGTTTTGTAGGATTCAGGGTATTCAGAAATTTTACATAATTTTCATTGTTCCAAGTGCCTTCTTTCACATCTTTAGTCAGTGGCCCCATAGAAGTTGTTTTAGAATTTAAATAAGAGAAAATTATTATGCATTAACTTAGAAGCCTCCCCATCGGGCAGCATTTAAGCTATCTCCTGCGGAGGGCTCTTGGTTAAGCCTTCATCACAATAGGTATTGGGGAGTAGATGCGATAGGCAACAATAAACTACAGAAGAACTCAAAATTGATCGCTGCATTTAAGTATTACATTAATATTTAAGTTTATCTTTTAAAAGTTTAACGATATTTCTTCTGTCGCTACTTAATTTAAAGAAAAATCTGATGTACGTAGGTCCTTACTTTCCGTAAAAGAAAATTTTAATTCATGGGTGACTTTCGCTGGATTTTGAAGTTAATTTCGACTATTCCCATATTTATTTTCAAGTTATAAAAAATTGTTATCGTACAAAATTTGTCGCAAAATTCACATAAAAAAAATTGCCGAAAACAATCTCAGTAATGAAAATTTCAGGATTGCGGTTTCAGATCCGACCCGGAATGTTTTTAATTTTCTCATAGAGTCGGCCTGATTCCAAAATGGTATGATATGTAGAGCTACGGCCTCTAGGGGTAAAGTTATAAACTTGTTACACACTTACATTCGCATTTATTAAAAAAAAGCGAGACATGATTTTTGGTATGTATTTTAATATGACAAAAAGAAAGAAAAAAGCATTTTATGATTAAATTTTGCTCTCGTCAAAATATCCTTATTTAGCCTTGATTTCTGCAACACATATTTTTGGCTTCCGCTGCAAATGCTCCTGAAAGTATAAGATTAATAATGAATTCCATTCTTTTTTCAAGAGCTCCTTTTCACTTTTTTTTTTCACTCTTTTGTCAAGTTCATCTGTTGAATCTTTTGGACTTTAGCTCTATCACTGATATTGAGTGCTTTCAATAAGTACCGAGCATATATATATATATATATATATATATATATATATATATATATATATATATATATATATATATATATATATATATATATATATATATATACACATATATATATATATATATATATATGTATATATATATATATATATATATATATATATATATACACATTTATATATATATATATTTATATAATACACATTTACATATATATATATATATATATGTAAAATGAACACGTATATATATATATATATGTAAAATGTGTATGTATACAAATATATATATATATAAATATATTTATATACATAAAAATTTTACATATATATATTTATATACACACATTTACATATATATATATATAAAAATGTATTTATATATATATATGTAAAATGTATGTATATAAATATATACATATAAATATATATTTATGTATATATATTATACACATTTACATATATATATATTTATATACCTACATATTTTATATTTTATATATATATATATATATATATATATATATATATATATATATATATATATATATATATATATATATATACAAATGAGAGGAAGACCAGTTGGATTAAAATCCACTGTTCGTAGCATTTACTTTTATAAAACGTGCTCAATACAAAGTAAAGCAATATAATATTATTAATTTTATTATAAGAGATTA
>CAHIKZ030000768.1:785000-862500 GCA_903632075.3 Acanthosepion pharaonis
TCTTGTCTGTTTCCTCTTTCACCTCGACATGAAGCTTTCACTTGCATCCCTGCCATTGTCAATCACAATTCGCCCCGCGCCTCTGGTCATCATAAACATTGCCTCCATTTCTGTGGCAGTGATTCGCTCTCCTGACATTTTAACCTTCATTTCTATTTCGCGCCTCTCCTAGAAAATCGTTAAGTGGCCGTCAGAAGGGCGGGAAATTTCCAGTGATTCTTTTGGCGGGAACATTGCATTGCAATGGTACGACTTAATGAAGCGGCTGACAAAGAGAGCCAGAGAAAAATTGAAACAAAAAAGGAGAATTGAGAATCAAGAAGGAAGAGGAGGAAAAATTAGAGGGGAGAGGAAGAGGAAGACGAGAAGAGAAATGAGGGAGAGTAAAATAGAAATACAAGAAGTGTATAGAAGTAGTAGAAGACCAAAAACATGATGGGGAAGAAAGGAAGGAGAGGAGAAGGATAAGCAGATAAGTAGAAGAAGGAGGAGGACAAGAAAAATGATAAGAAAGTAGGAAAAGAGGAGGAATAAAAAGAGACGGAGGAGGAAAATCAGCAAATAGGAAAAAGAGAACAAAATAAAAGAAGAATAAAGGAGATAAGAAAAAAGAGGAGGAATAAAATAATAATAAGAATATAAGGAGAGAAGGAAAAAAATGAAGAAGAAGAAGAAGAAGAAGAAGAAGAAGAAGAAGAAGAAGAAGAAGAAGAACGATAAGGAGAGATGGAAAAATGAAGAATAAAAGAAGATGAAGAAGAAAGATAAGAAGATAAGAAAAAGAGTAGAAGAAAAAGAAGAAGATAAGGAGAGAAGGAACAATGAGGAATAAAAGAAGAATATGAAGAAGAAAGAGAAGAAGAAGAAGAAGAAAAAGAAGAAGATAAGACGATAAGAAAAAGAAGAGAAGAAGAAAGAAAGAAAGAAAGAAAGAATGGACACAAATCGAAGAAAATAGATGACGAAAAGAAAGGTGAGGTAAATAATAACAGACACCAATAAGAAGAAAGCGAAAAAAAAAGTACAAGTACGAGAGGATATTGATTATGTGGAAGGGGAAAAAAGATAGAAAGAGATAGAGAAAATAAAAACAGAAAGAGATAGAGAAAAAAACAAAGTAGTATACATATCTCCAGCCAAGAATAATGAAATAGATAGATAGATAGATAGATAGATAGAGAGGGGGAGGGAGAGGGAAAGGTAGTGTTGATAAAAGAAAATAGAATTAGCAATAAAAATAAAAAAGAAAAATTAAAACGTGAAGAAACAAAAAAGTGTCAATAAAAAAAACACAACTAGAAACACGCAAATAAATGCAACAAGAATAGAAAAATAATGTTTGGAAATTAAAAAAAGAAAATATAGAAAAAAAATGAATGAATACGAGCAAATTAATTTTCGTAAATATTTTCTTATTTTATTGAATAGTTTGGACATTTGTTCTTTTTGTTTTGGGATTCGGCCCGAAGGCGATGGTCTCCAAACTCGTCTTCTATACGGTTGCTTCTGTAAAGTGCCTTCATTTTCTAGCTATTTTTTAAATGTTATGTCTCTCCAGGCTGTCCACAGATTCCTTTTCTCATTATCTATGCGTTGTCGTATGATCCTAGGAATAATTACCAGTTGCCTTCTAAACGGTTTTGAATTAAGCGTCGACCTTCTAGACTACCTCCATCAAAGGCAAGATGGCCCCGTCTATTCTGTGCGTAACTGAGAAGAAAGTCATTCATGTCTTTCCAAAGTGTATTAATGCGAAGTAAAGGCAACAAAATAGTGTCGTCAATTCAACTTTACGTGTATTTTTTCGGTTCTAACACTAATTTAAGGTCACTAACGAAAGATAGAACGAATAGATTCATGCCTTTTCCAAGGGCATTTTTGTAAAATGAACGCAAAAGGATAGGAAAAACTTGAACACAGTTCAATTCTTCCATTTCCACGTTAATAACTCCTACACCACCCGCACAATCTTTCATGCGTAATATATATTTCGATTGATTTATTGATTGGTTGTTTAACGGCATATCAACACCTTATGGGTCATTTAATGCTGGACTTTAATTTTTATGGGGAGCTTTGGCTTAATAAAAATATGACATGTTATTCACAATTGAATACATGGTAGATGATACTCACCTTTTGTGCATATACATATTTGTATGGACGAGAGGTGGTGATATGTGCATTTTTATGTTTTCTTCTGTTGAAGTTATATTTTGGAATACATTTTGATTTCTTTCCGAAATTGTAGGGTCCTGGGTACGACGATAAACTACATCCGCGTCCAGGGTAAGACGATAAACTACGTCGAAAAGCAAGGCTTCTGGCCAGGAGGTTTTGCGGAGCATGGAACAACCTCTTAATTGCTGGTGTTCCCAGGTCCACCCTCACCCGGGGAGATAGCACATGTGAGGGTCTCAGCAATGGGCAAACACCAAAAACTTGTGTAAAAATAGTTTTTTTTTATACCAGATATACTTTGTAATAATAAAAAAAATATTACAAGCAATAATTTTTGAAGGAAAACTTATCAGCAATGTAAAAAATGATTTGTTTTTCTTTGTTGAAAAAAAAAAAAAACAAAAAAAAAACAGCTATAGGTTTTCTTCAAGGAAAAATATTCCCAGAAATAGAAAGAAAAACACATTATAAGCAATAAAATTTTTTATCTGCATTAAATTTAAAGTTGATATATTTTAAAAGCAAACGAAACGAAACCAAATTGTAGGATATTATATGGATTAATATCATAAAAGATTTTATGTTGGTTGTTGGTTGCGACATATCAATCTCTTTGGGTTATTTAACGCTAAAATTTAAATATTTTGAACAATTTTTATGATTTAAACTTAATATATTTTAAACACAATTGGATGATTTCAGCTAGAGATAAAATGTATTGTTGGTCATTTTGCTATAAAATATATTGTTGATAACTACATTATAAAATGTATTGCTAAGTATTTTACTTTTAAAAAATTGTTGGGAATTTTATTATAAATATGTATGGTTGGTAATATAAAGGGGAGAAGGCCTCCCCCTTAAGGTACAGATTCATGAACACCAAAAAGCTGTAACACGAGGGGACGTGGAAACTGATAACTGATCTCCATTAGACATGGCAAGTGGAACTAGAACAGTCTACCCCAGCGAGCGAAATGAAGGATTAATTTCGAGATTCCAACCACCTGAAGAAGGCCGGAGCGTAAAACAGCCGAAACGTTTTGGTAAATATAGGAACAAAGATAAGGACAATAGTCCGAATAATGTAAATAGGGTAATTTTTATGTAAAAAGGGTTTCTGTTATTTCTATATAAAAATTTATTTTGAGACATTTAGAATGTTTTGTTTTCACTTGAAATTTCACTTTTTGCCCATAGATGGGACTATATACATTTCATTACAGAGAAAAGTATATGTGAGGAAAGATGCATAATGAAATCATTCCGCCAACCAAAGACATACATTATCCATTACGGGTTTACTAGTGTTCTGAACGTTGAATGTCTGAACCCAGAATACATTCTGATGCTATCATATATGGTATGAGTGGAAGGCTTATTTTATATAGATTAATATACTAAAACCCTGGCCTTGTAGCATTTAGATAAAAAAAGATGTGATTCCTGTGAATTTATGCAATATTGAGAACTATTTTACTTACATTTTGCGATCGACCTTGTCAATTTGCATCATTTCTCTCTGTTGTCGCCTGCGGTAAAAATCGCAATATGTGTTACAGAAACACTTCTATTTGAGTTAAATGTTTAAAGTTCGGGTTGGATCTTGAAAAAGAAATAGGTAGACGTGCAACAAGGTGAAAGTTGAAGAGAACACTAGCATATAAAAAACACACAAATAGATTATTAAGACTCTCGAATGCACAATTCGGTGGATGTAAATATACATTGTTTGAAAACAGGCACGTCTATTCAAAAACGTGTATAATCTAAATATAACGTTTAAAATAATATATATATATATATATATATATATATATATATATATATATATATATATATATATATATATATATATATATATATATATATGATCATTCCGATTCTTGAATATGCTGTATATATCGAAATGTAATGAATATTTCCAGAATTGATAAAAGTCTTTGTTCAAAATCATTATTCCGGAATTGTTCCTACAGTTGGTTGTTCGTGGCCAACACACCACACACACACACACACACACATATGTATATATATATATATATATATATATATATATATATATATGGAGAGAGATAGAGAGAGAGAAAGAGAGAGAGAGGGAGGGTGAAATTGAAGTCAACACTCCGGGGCGACAGGCTCTTTCGCAATCGTCAGAATGTTGGATTTTCTTGGACTATTTATATATATGGGTCAGTGGTGCATTGTGGGCAACCTATTCTGGCGGTTATTTTTGCGGGAGTGGCTTGTTTGTTTGTTTATTTATTTATTTGTTTGGTTTAATTTATTTTACTTGTTTTACATTTTCATTTTGTATTATATATATATATATATATATATATATATATATATATATATATATTAGATGTCGTATAGAATACACCTGAGTGGTAGCTTGAAAAATTGACGTTTGGCATGAAAAAATTATTATTAATTACTTATTCATGAAAAAAAGTATAGTTCATAATATTTCATTTAATATAAATTCAAGAAAATATTACTACTAAAATACTACTAATAATACTACGAGTGTAAACAAAGCAAGTGAAATTTAAATGAAAGAAATACGAGTAAAATCAATAATGTTTGACAATTCTACATCTAATAAAAATACAAGATAATATTACTATTATTAATACTATTTGTGGAAATAATGTGGGTGAAATTAAAATGAAATAAATAGTATTAAAAAGTGAATAATAGTGTAGATAGATAGATAGATAGATATATGTTATATGGTTATATTTTATTATACTGGAATCGTAATCATGATATAATTCATTAGACCTAGAAATTCATCACACCTACAAAATTAAAAAATTAAAAAATTCCTTTTGAATTTGTAGGTATGATGAATTGGATGAATTGGTCTGTTAATAGTTTTCTTCTTCTTCTTCTTCGTATTATTATTATTATTATTATTATTATTAATAATAATAATAACGCAAGTGAAATTAAGAGGAAAGAAATACGAGTCAAAGATTTGTATATAACACAACGGTTTCCCAACCGGTGGTTCATATTCAACTGTTGGCTGGGTACTGGAAATTTTGATGGGCGACATAAAACTTTGAACATAAAAAAGAGATCAGCATATGCTGCCCAAAATAAATATTCAAAGGAAATATGCAAAGAATCTGTCTATAAATACAGGAGGCAAAATGGAAATAAGTGGATCACATACGTACATAAGATATACACCCTTGTGCAAATTAATTGAAACAACCGCTTTAGTTTCCTTTCTTCCACCATACGGTCAGTTTTAAACCCACTGAAGTGATAGGATTCAATCGATTTCTATTTTTGTTTCTCAGATTAGTTAATTTGAAGTGGTGTGTATCAATATGAATCTATTTGTGGGGTATGATGAAGTTTGTTTGGCCTTGAAAAATATTGCATCATCCGCGATTGCATTAGATTTTCATCACGTTCAGACACTATTGTCTCGACTGTCGATTAGTTGTTCTACGACCATTGTCTGCGATGGACATTACTCCAAGCAAGCGTACGCAAATTATAACACTGCACAGGCACAATGGTAAGCCTTACCAGTGAGCAAATCAATGTATTATACTTTACGGAAACTTTCCCAATTTAAATCCGACTGAGAATTTGTGGTCAATCTGCAAGGAACGGCTTCGTGGAATGGGCATACGAAGTAATAACATGTGTCCTGGGTCAGGTTTCATTGGAAAAATACGAAAAAAAGTAAATAATAACGGAATTATTTGTTTTGTTTCAATTAATTTGCTAGGGTGTAGATATCACCACGAAAATGTATATTTTCGTATTTTCTATAGTTTTTAGGAGGGCCATTAACATTCAAATATTTCTTCAGACGAAATAATATTTGACCAAGAACAGTCAGTTAACTATCATACGTGATACAGCCTTAGGCGATCATGTGCCTTTCGATACATGGCTGATGAGGTAGATTTTTCGCGCAGTAGGTTGCCTGTTCTTTCTGCAGTGGACTGCTTGCCAGCCAAGGCTAAAGAACCCAGTCTATTCTGCTATCCAACCCATAGTTGGAGGTAAAAGCAATTGATTCATACCTTCCCCATGTATTCGAACTTGACTCTCCGAGTTTTCTCTTCGAGAGGATATCCACCACGACACACATCCCAACGCACAGAGCGAAAACAACAGAAAAATATTCTTATAGTATTTTGATTATCTCACTGGTTAGGCTTGCCATTGTGTTTGTGCAGTGTTACAATTTTTGTACGATTCCTTGGAGTAACGTTCATCGCAGACAATGGCCGTAAGACAACTAATCGACAGTCGAGACAATAATGCCTGGTCGTGTTAAAAATCTGAGGCAATCACAGATGACGCAATATTTTTCAAGGCCAATCAAATTTCATTATACACTCAGTAAATAGATTCATATTACTGCACACCACTGCAAATGACCTAATCTGAGGAAAAATAGTAATCGATTACACCCTAGCAGTCCAGTGGGTCTAAAACTAAAGAAAACTAAAGAGGTTGTTTCATTTAATTTTCACAACCGCTATAGCTAAAATGCATAAATTCTGTATCAATTTTTCGGCAGTTAAACTTGAAATTCAAACACGAGCTTACTCTATATACCGGATTTGAATATGACTGACTGAACAATATTCGCTGATCTTTTATTAGTTAGCAGTAATCTATATATATATATATTCATTTTAATTTTTAAAATGATAAACAAATGTCATTTCATTTTTGTCATCACTTGCCGCCGACCAAAACCATAAAAATAACCCTGATCATAAATGTAAATTATAGTTTGAAAATGGTTTGATTTCGTTTGTTCATTAATGCGGTAGTAACAGCAGCAGGAGTTGCATAAATCGGTGTTATTTTGTTACCTACCTATGGTAATTTTTCACTACATCATAAAGTCAGTTTATGAACCAGTAACAAACTTTTATCAAACAATTTTCGTATGCTTTTGAATATTTACTATAAAGATGGGCAGTGAAAAATGTTTCTATCAGAAACGGGGCGGTGACACAAAATAGGTTGGGAACCTCTGGTTTAGTATGAAGAAGCGGAGAAAAGTTGAAAATTATTAACGAAAAAAAGGTATTTACAAAACTTTTTTCTTCTTCGATCAGGGTTTCCCAACATGCGCGGTATCGACCACCGGTGGACGATGTAAACTGTCGGGTGGGTGATACGCAACAGAACAGAATATTGTGAACGATTGGAAATTCTGGTGGGTGATATAGGATTTTGTATATTAAAAATATATATCAGTATATTATCCCAAAAAATATTCAAATGAGATATGCAAAATCATCTATAAAATAAATAAACACGAGGCTAAACTGGATTAAATGGGTCAGATTTATAGATAAAGTATAAATATCTCCGCAAAAAACGGACATGTTGGTATTCTTTATAGTTTTGAGAAAGATTATTAACATTCAAATAGTTCTTCTAAGAAAATAACATTTTTCACATATATATCAGACAGAGGCCATGAACAACAACAAATATTCACTGAATCTTTATTAGTTGTTAGTAGTGTATATTCTTTTTAATTTTATAATTATGAACAAAAATCATGTAATTTTTTGTCAGCACCTCCAACGCTAAGCATAAAAATAACCTTGAACATAGAACTAAATTATATATATATATATATATACATATATACATACATATATATATATATATATATATATATATATATATATATATATATATATATATATATATAGGCAGCGTTTTTTCATTGATGCATGTTTCATTAAATAATATAGACAAGGTTTTTCTACTTATTTTAAGTAAATTCCTTTCATATTGTCTGATAAGCTTAATAACATTATCATTGAAAGACGAAAGAAAATCACCATATTGATACATGTTTTTTTAATCCTATCTAAGCTTTCGGATTACATAAGCCATTATCAAAGATGACAATTACATTTCATTACATTAAATAATACACGGACAAATATATAATCTGTCTGTTTTTGTTGCATGAAATGTTTCCGAGCAACAACAAACTCGTGTATACGAGACGCGGAAGCGAAAATCGCACCGCAGTTCGTGACGTCACATATGACCATGCGAGAAGTATTAAGTTGTGGAAGCCGTTGGTATAAACCAATGTCTTCTGTTATCAATTATAGACATTTACGAATATTTGTGGAGATTTCATAGTTTATTTTGTTCAGGTTATGTTTCAACTGTTTTACGTATATAGCTTCAAGTATTTTTAGTATTTGTTTATTGTTTTTTGTTTTCAACGAGGATTTTTTTATGATTTTAATTTCCCAATTAAAGTTTAATTGAAATCATTATTCTTTTAATTTTAATATCATTGAAATGTAATTTCATCTTTGATAGCTTCTGGAAAGCTTAGATAGGATTAAAAATATCATTGTATCAATATGGTGTTTTTTTTTCATCTAACAATGATGATGTTATTAAGCTTATCAGACAATGTGAAAAGAATTTACTTATAATAAATAGACAACACTTGTCTATATTTTTTTAGTAAAACATGCATCAATATATATATATATATATATATATATATATATATATATATACTTTTTCAATGGTCAATCTTGCTTTTTGTTTGTTCTTCAATACAAGAAGAGCAGCAGCAGTAGCAGCGTTATTTTTATTTTACCTCTCTTTGGTACTTTTTATTACATCATAAAATCAGTTTAGGAACAAATAACAAATTTCTAACAAACAGTTTTCGTATACTTTTAAATATTTACTATAAAGGAGATTAGTGGAAAATTTTGCCATCTGAAAGTGGGCGGTGGCGCAAGGAGAGGTTGGTGGGTATTGTCTTTTTAAACGGTCGGATTTTCATTCAACCCTTACCAAAGAGAATTTCTGATGAATTGAAGACATTAAACTATAAAACAAAATTAGCAATAAGAAAAGACATACATTTTTATAAAGCAATCTTTATCTGTCATCTGGCAAGAAAAATAATAAAGGAGACAAATGGTTAAAAATTAAAAACTGTTGACAAAGCTTTATCTAATAAACATTCAAGGTAATATTAAAAGTACAAAATTAATAATGTTTGACAATATTTCATTTAATAAGAAGAAGAATTCGAGAAATGATGTTAGTCTAATGTAATAAAAACATAATGTAAGATGAAAGAAATGCTAACGAAAAAATGTATAGTGGTTGACAAGGCTTCAACTAATAAAATTCAACATTAATACATTCATGTAGATATATTCTTTCGTCTCTGTTTTTTTTATTCCAATGTTTCAAAATATCTTACAACATTCAACATTTATCCTTCAGGAAAGTGACTTATTGCGCCTTCAAGGGCTAACATTGTCAGCTGACATAAAGTGAAAAGTCTATATGGAATTCATTGCTAGATCGATTCACTGTGTCGCGTGAGACAATTTTTGTATCATTCATCCATACTTAAAATATAGCTGCCACATATGATCCCGTACCCCTGCTATTTGCCTTGAGCTCCTTAATAAAATCAAAACTAGAATCAGCAATATTATTAGTCGTGATCTGTCAAATCGGCTTGTCACTTTCCCGCCGCCTGTGTTCTTCCCATAAATACATTCATGGTAATTATTTGGATGGTCTCTTCGGTACAGTACCGAGAATGT
This sequence comes from Acanthosepion pharaonis, assembly GCA_903632075.3. Lineage (NCBI taxonomy): Eukaryota > Metazoa > Mollusca > Cephalopoda > Sepiida > Sepiidae > Acanthosepion > Acanthosepion pharaonis. The sequence continues at coordinate 794,792 of CAHIKZ030000768.1, forward strand.
TTTTAAATTTAAGCGCAGTACTAGATTAGCGTCGAGATCTCATCACTTTCCATTTGAGCTGGCTAGATAGAACCATAAATTTTAATCTACAAAACATTAAATGCAATCGCTATCTATTTTCCTCCTGATTACTCTTTCCTCTTCGCGCTCATTTTTAATGTTCCTGGTTGTAATTTTTCCACACATTGTGTCTTAGTGGAGTTACTGCCTTCCATCGGGTGATACCGATTTAAAAAAAAAATTCTACAATATAACAGACAACATGCTCTAAGTGTTCCAAGAAATAGAAATCAAGATAAACTTTTTTCAAAACAGAATCTGTGATCTGGAATTGGAATAAAAGCCGATTTGGTTTGGTTTGGTTTTGTGACACTATTTAGCTATGATAATTGGCTAACTAATTAAGCATGGAAATTAAAAACGAGAAATACTAAAGGCGAGAAAGAGCTATAACGAAAAACATACCGAGCGATATTTTTTTTTTTTTTAGGAAAAGAAAAATGGGTAAAGATTTTATTTTCATTTACGAAGAAAGGTATTTTTTTCGCAGAAGATAGAAAATTCGTAAGAAAAACAGGTATCGGATTCTGTCAGAATTAATTAATGTCCTGACACGACAAGGGAAACAGAATACGGATAAAGGATAACAATCTGCACACACGTGTGGCAATAATAAAAAATTCAATGCGGTCAGAAGCATACAAAGCAGAATTCTAGAAGATAATCGAAACTGGGTCAAGCATGCGACCGAGAAAGAATTAGGTGAGACCACCCCAAAAGGAATAGCCATTAATTATCTTTCGGAGTTATCATTTGGTTTTGGTTCTTGTGTCCAGAAGAAGACGCATCTGTTGTATGTCCGGATCTTGTCATGATAAGAGTTAAGCGCCAAGGGGAACAGAATACGGATAAAGAATAACAATCTGCCCACTCGTATGGCAGTGATAAAAATTTCAATCCGGTTATCTTAAAAAAAACAATGAAGAAACCCATTATTACTACCTGTACAAGCTGTTGGCGACAGAATGAGATGATATTGAGATGAGAGAGACAAAGAGATTTGGTGACCACCCAGTTAATAAGTGAGAAAAAAATCCGCTAATGAATTCCAGGTGACCCCAAGTTAAGATAAAAAAAATAATGTCCGCAGTACGTTTCATAAGAATTCTGGCCGATAGAAAAGAAAGAAAGAAAGAAAGAAAGGAGAAGATAATTTTTTCCTTAGGTGATAATTGTAAACTGAGGCCAGTCTAGCCACATCCACACTGCCGAGAGTTCATTGGCTGAGTGGTGGCGTGAGTGATGGGCAAAGGTAAACATATGATAAAAAAAGGGAAACCTGTTGACGCCCTCTGAGGGGATTGGTGTGAGATACCAATATGAGGAAGGAAGAGTTTAGGAGGATAATCCTCCTACGCCCCCCTCTAGAACAGAAAGTAATTGACTTCCAAAAATGGAAGTCATAAATTTTCCTGTCCGAAGACAAACAAAATCCTTATTGGGGATTTGGAATTATCGAAGAACCCCACGACAGGCCCCCACCCGGTTTTGGTCGGCGTCCATATAAATGAACGTCCTCAGAGCTTCAAGTAGTTACAGTTGAATTGGGTTGGATATCGGATATGCACGCTGATCGACAGAGAACTGTGAGCTCGGAGACCAGCCTCGCAGGAGCTGACTGAAAGATTTCCACGCATTCCGACTTCTAATCAAAAGCAATTTTTTTTGAAGAACGACTTAGACTCACACCACCAAAACAAGTTTTAACGAATATCGCCTGAAGATACCAAAAAGCAGTTTATTGAAAAACAACTTAAGATATCAAGACTCGCCTGAGAAACGCAAAGTGTCATGTATCCATAGAAGCGGTTTGGGAGAAAGACGCAGTCCTGTATTCAGCAAACAGATATAAAGATACTTGTTATTTTTTCAACACATTTGAACCTTTTCAGTTTGTTTCATTATTTTTCTTTTACATACACTTGTGCGGTGTCCCCTTTGCCCCGGATTCAGCTTGCACTACGACCTGACGTGGCTAGGTTAGACTAGAGATCAAAGCAGATTACTTCGGTAACCAGACGTTGGAGGCGAGCTGGTAACGGCAAGGCTGATATCGAATCTAACCAGACATCGACCGCGGCCAGGACAGCCAGAGGTTAGTGTCACACATGGTTCCGTGGTAGGCCAGATTTCCATCCGAACCATCAAGGGTTAGATCGTCACAGATGGTGCTGCAGTCAGCCCAGGGTTAGAGGCGTCACAATTGGCGCCGCGACCAGCACAGGACAATACCAGGGTGGCGTCACTGTTTGGTTGATTTTGTATAGCGGGATATCAACACCTATGGGTTTTCTAATGCTTAAATCAGAATATTATATACACAATTTTATTGCTTCATCTAAATGTATTTTGAATGCAATTGTAAGCCTATAACTACTTATTTTGCAGATAATTTTATACTTTCAGGGTAAAAGTATGTTTTATAAATGCATAGTTTTTAGATAATTGATTGTAGGTTTTAGTATAATCTTATTTCTTTAAGATAGGATATTATGTTGACAGTTAAAAATATAAAACGGTTGTGTGTTAGATCATTCAGTTATCAGTTTGTGAGACAATGTCGGACATAATTATATAGGTGCTAGGGCTAGACATGCCCAACCGATTTAATGGATCGAACCCCTTCAACTGCCCGTCTAGCCCAAGTAAGGACCAAAGAGCTGCGTTATCTGTCACATAACCACTTATAGACCCTGGTCATGCACTGATCGGCGTCCAGGTTACCGTCTTCCAGTATTACCCACAACAAACAGATGGCCTCATTAGGCGGTCGTATCCTCTCCAGAGGGGCAGTCGGTGTATTCTACAGCGCCTGCACAATGAGAGCGGCGACAACACAGAAACTGAATTCATCATAAAAAAACAAAAAAACAAAACGAAAAAAACTAATATTCCTCAAATAAAGTTTCAGAAAAGTATAATTAAAAGAAAAAAAAAACTTGTAAATCCAACGAATGATTTATTTTTATGGAAATATTTCGACTAGCATTCGCCAGTCTTGGTCACTCCTTAATTTGAGTAAAAACAGTGTAAAGAAGATCGAAAGGTTTTAGAATTCAAATCAAGGAAAACAAAAACAAAAAAAATGTCTGCAATAGGATAGATGCAGCACAACTCAATCCTGTCTGAACATCTCTGCTCCAAAAAAAATATGATATGACAAAAAAAAAAAGAAGCAATTTATAGAGTAAAATCAAAAATCCTTTTTTTTTTACACCTCGCCTTGCTATTACGTTGTAAACGTCATTAACTCGGTTTCTTTTCCTTGATTTGAATTCTTAAACGTTTCGAGTTTCTTTAAACTATTTTTCCTCAAATTAAGGTGTGTCCAAGACTGGCAGCTGCTAGTTGGAATATGTCCATAAAAATAAACCATTTGTTGGAATTACAAGTTTTTTTTTTAATTATGCAACTACTAACGGGACACAAGCATCCTAACTTTCAGAAAAGTACATTTTTTAATACAGAGAATTACATTGATGACTAAATTGGCCGCTAATCAGCTATTTTAGAAAAATATCGATTCCAATCAATATAATTTCTGTTTGAAATACACAAGAGTATTTTTCTTATTGGAAATAGTAAATATCCTTTATCTTTTAATTAAAGCTTAAATGAAAGATTCAAGAAATTGTTTTTTTATTCTTAGAAATTAATCTTAAGCTAAGTTATCCAAAATTAGTGAAGGTACCCAAGTTACCCGTATCTTCTACAGTATCATGACATTCCATAATCTCCCTAGCATCGTTTAATACTATTTAGCATGTGACTGAAAAGTTATTTGTTCGGCCCACTTCCCAAAATATGAATAAATTACTAAACATCAAAATATATTTGGAACCAATTCTTGGTCAGGTCTCGAACTTTGTTGCTCTTTTACATATGTAGTAAATATGGGGTGGGGGTCGCAATCTTGTTGGGTTATCAGTCAAAGTGAAAGTAGATTAGCTTGGATTAGCAATGAAAATGAAAGTAGAATATTGTCTGATCACTGAAATTGAAAGTAGAAGGTTTTGAGTTATCAACGAAATTGAAAATAGAAGGCTGTTAGGGTTATTAGTGAAAATGAAAGTAGAAGTTTGTTAGGTTATTAGTGAAATTGAAAGTAGATGGTTGTTGGGTTATTAGTGAAATTGAAAGTAGAAGGTTTTAGGGTTATCAGTGAAAATGACAGTAGGATATTTTTGGTTTATCAGTAAATGTAGAATATCTTGGATATCATTCGACGGTGTTCCTTCGGAGGATTGGCGCGATAGCGTCTCGATTAAGGGATGAGCCTCGTGAAACGAAGTGGATTTTGCAGCGTGTCTCACTGGCAATGGTTCCAGGTAATGTTTTCTCCATCATTGCGGCTGGCAGAGGATACCAAAAGAAAAAAAAAACATTGTGCTTATAGATACTTTGTTCAAATTAAAAAAAAATATTTTTCTTCGTCTTTAGAAATACAAAATAGCAATAAATAATCGATAGAAATGATCGAAGTCTCGTAATTGGTATCATACAAGCGAAGATTCTCTTCCGAATATGAGTTTGGTTTGCATCCTTTCCCCTGTCGTTGTAGTGCCGTCCGCTTTCCTCGGCATGCAGCAATAAACGACATCATCAGAAGAGGTCTGGATGCAGTTGGGTTCCCTTCCCAATATCGAACCCGTAGGTCTCGACTGTGGTGATGGAAAGCGGCCGGATGGCATTACCATTTTCCCTTTTAAAATGGGGAAGTCGTTGATTTGGGATGCGACCTGTGCGGATACATTTTCGGTCGGTAATTTGATCAGTTGAGCCAGGGTCCATCGCCCGGAAAGCAGAGATAAAAAAAAATAGTTAAATATTATTCTCTTACTGATAGATTTTTTTTTACTCCTGTTGCAGTGGAGTTATTGGCCCTCGTTCGATGGGGTTCCTTCGGAGAATTGGCGCGATTGCGTCTCTATTAAGGGACGAGCCTCGCGAAACGGAGTGGCTCTTGCAGCGTTTCTCACTGGCAAGGGCTCAAGGTAATGCTTTCTCAATCATTGTGGCCGGCAGAGGATAGCAAAAAATATTGTTTATACTTACTTTGTTCAAACTTTTATTCCCTATTATTTCCTAATAAATAATGGATTATTTTAAGCATTCTTCGAATAACAGGACTGGTCCATAGCCCAGGGGAAATAATATTGATTGAATAAGTAACTAGTATCCTCGCATGAATAATAACAATAATAATGGGTATCGTAACACTCAGCCTTCCTTGTTTGCACTAAATTTAATCTCGTATGTCTTTATTTTTATGATTCCTTCCGGAAACATTAACTTTCGTCTTTTTCACTCATTTATATCTTGGATTAACAATGAAAAGGAAAGTAACATATTCTTGTGTCACTGAAACTGAAAGTAGAATGTTGTTGAAAGTTAAGATCCTTGTCTCCGTTGGTAGTTGCATAATTAAAAAAAAAAAACTTGCAGTTCCAGCGAATGATTTATTTAATGAAAATATTTCAACTTGCTGTTGCTAGCCTTGGTCATTCCTTTAATTATTATTTATTGTATTTAAAATACAATTGCGACACAAGGCCAAGGGAGGGTTTGAGGCTGGTCATCACTATCTTATACCGACCTAATTTGATTCATGACCCATTCACACATTACAATACCTACCACCATACTACCACATCCTCTCAAGGGGAACCTACAAAATGCACCCCTTGCCATAAAAATCAAATGATTATAAAATATATACTTAAAAATTTATGGATGAATAGAATGAGAGGGGAGGGAATGAACCCCAAAACAAACTAAATATAAACACAAAGTAAATTAAACATAACTGATGTTAGTAGGGCCCGCCCAACCCTTAAAAAAGAGAGGCGGCTGTATTCTTTCCCTTGGACAAAATCAAGAGGCTCTCTCTCTAAGGGAGTGGGAAAGGAGAAAAATATACGGATATGGCAAATAAAAAGCTGACCCAGTCGAGAAAAATAGGGGCCGAAAGAAACTGGGGAGGTTGGGAATCTCAACTTGGATCATAACCAAAGAGGCAGCAGGGAACAGGCAAGTAACGACTCTTACTCACATTAACTAGGTACACAAAAGCTTGTCTAACCTAACCAAAGGGAGGGCTCCACAGGAAACCGCCCCGATGTGACGTAGGTTGATCTAGAAGAGAAAATCAAGGCTAGCCTCTTTCACCCACCATTCGCTGAAATCTGTGGAAACCAAAGGTTTTCTATTAGTTCTAATCTTCATCTTGAGCTGATGCTCAAAGAATCGAATTAGATCCTGATGAGAAAGACGGTTGCCTCGCAAGACTTACTCCATTTGCGTCGTCCAAATCACTATTCGGGCCGTGGTCAGCAGCGTCAGAAACACCATTCGTTTCACCCCAGAATACGGGGGCGACACGTTGTCACACGCGTTTGCGCAATCAATGAGCACGAGCTTTTCGGGAGCGAGACGAGCCGTCAACTCGCCGACATGATCCCATAAGGGTCGGATCCGGGGACAAAGGTAGAAGACGTGGTCACTCCTTTAATTTGAGTAAAACAAAGAAAACTAGAAATACTTAAGAAATGATTTGAATTCATAAGCGTTTCTAGTTTCTTTGAAATATTTCTATGAAATAAATCATTCGTTGGAACTACAAGTTTGTTTTTTTTTAATTTAGAATGTCGTTGGTTTATTAGTAAAAGTGAAAGTGAAAGTAGAAAGTTTTGAGATAATCAGTGAATATTCAATTACAACATCAGTGGTTATCAATGAAAATGAAAGTAGAATATAGTTGGGTAATCAGTGAAAGTTGAAAGGTTATCATTGAAATCAGAATAGCTTAGGTTATTACTAAATTTGAAAATAGAATATCGTTTCACCCGATTTGTTCGCTGGTTTGAAATTATTACACGAAATGAAAATAATTTTCATTTTATTTTTCGAATAATTTTTAAAATATTTGAAACAAGTATCTTATAAGTATTTCTGATATATGTTAATAGCATCCCTGACCCCCATTAGAATGTTTGACGCTCAACTTCTCGAGAGCTCCTCTTTGCGACTACTCGGCCTCACATTGACTGCTGACCTGAGATGGAACAAAATACATTGAGACAATAGCTTTGTCCACCGCAAGGAAAGTTGGCTCCCTATGGCGTGCCAGGAAATTTTTCTCGCCGAAGTCGATACTTCAAATCTACAAATCAACCATTTGCCCTTGCATGGAGCATTGCTGCCATATATGGTCCAGTGCCCCTTCTGTTTGTCTCAAGATTCTTGATAAGATCCAAAGACGGATATGCAACGTAATTGGCACTGATCTGGCATCTCGTCTGCAGCTACTCTCTCACAGACGTGCCGTCGGCCCCCACTGTCTTTTGTACAAATACTTTCACGGTAACTTCTCCGATGAGCTGCTTTCGCTGGTTCCCAGACTTCATGAATTTAAGCGTTCTACTAGGCTGGTATCTCGCTCTCACCCTTTCACTGTCGAAACTGTTAAATGTAGCCGTCTCTTCTGCTCCAATAGCTTCATGTCTCGCACCTCTCGTCTGTGGAAATCCCTCCCCTTTTTCTGTTTCCTTGATAGCTATAATCCCCAACTATTCAAATGTAATGTCAATCAACGTCACCAGATGCCTTGATCTATCCCCTATCCTTCTCCTCATCCTTTCCTCTATCACTCCTATTTGCTCTCGCTCCAATTCTCTGTAACCCCTTGCGTGCTAGTGGTTTCTTGCCTTGCTTGGGGTGAAACGCTTATAAAATAAAAAAAAATGCTATTAGGAATTGTCCTCTTATATTTGTTGTTATTATTCTCACATTTCAGCCGATGAGCTCTTCTGCCTTACTCGCTGTTTTGTTTTTATTTAAAGACGCATTTTGTTATAAAAGTCAATCGGTCTATTCATCTCATACATTAGGGTTTTTTTTTTCTCTTCAAAATCCGACAATGACCACAGTTAAACGAAAATAGCCAGCGCAGCTCTTGAATTTGGAATGAATTGCCTTCTAGATCTGTCGCTTTAAATCAACATTTATAAATAACAAATTGAAGATATTACTCGTCATTGACTAAATATTCGGTTTCGGGAAAGTTGTCTCTTTCTATAAGACCCAAGCTTGACTGACTACGACACATTGAATGGAATTAGCTGATTCCATTTTCCGTCTCGTCTGGACAGGATCAATATTCAATTAAAATTAGAAAGATGTCTGCATTGTTGAACTGTATCGTTGACAGGTTGTGATTTTAGATTGTCACCCAAACACAAAGTGGCGGAAAAATCCGACGTTCGTTCCGTTGAAAGGATTAGTGCAATGATTTCATGTTGTGCCTTTCATAGCGTTCAGCTTAATAAGACGTACAGGTGTAGTTCCTGGGTTATAACATAGGACACAAACTTGGGAGGTCAATGAAATTATTTTGGGAACTGTTTCCACCCCCCTCCCCAACAGATCTCAAATCAAAGTAATGACTTTATGAATAACAATTAGTTGAAGACCTGCTGACGCCGAAATAACCTGACAATACCACCGTTTATGGGTGCACCTCTAAACGCTAGATAACCAGAGCTTGGCTGCAGATCTATGCACATGTTTAAAGCCAATTCCAAACGGAACTTTCTTCTTTTATGTTCTCTGGCTGTTCAGAGTATGGGAGATCATAAATTCCAATTCTTTGTAGCTCAAAGCAATATTTTCCCTTACTACAGTGTAACCCGGATATAAGAGTGTTGTCGGGACCGGATCCGTGTTTCTCTTATATCTGGGTTTTCTATTTTATATATTAACACAGGTTTAATTTCTAGAAAATATATCATTAACACAGGCCCTAATTTGGGACCAGAGAAAATCTCTCTTATATCCGGGTTTCTCTTATATCCGGGTCTCTTATATCCGGGTTACACTGTATTACTTTCAATCCCTCTTTTTCTATCCAGCTGAACAATTTTTTTTAGGTTACCCGATGTTCTCCCCGGCTTCTCTTACTTTCAATTCAATCTATTTATTCTCCAAGGCTTCTTTCATCATTATTCCAGATCTCTTTCTGATTCTAAATAAAATCATCCGTTTTATTCTCATTTTCCTTAAACTGCCTACTTGCTTATTATTCTCAGCATCCTTCTGTAGAATCATATTTCTGTTGTCTTGTCTCCTCTTCATCAGTGAGGTCGCTGTCCTATATTTACGGCCGTATAGGATGACTTGTATTTACATAACAATTGGGTACTCTTTTCTTTAGAGACTGAAGTAAATTGTCTAGTGTAGCTATTCTCCCAGGCGTTTCATCGATAAGTCTCTCTCCTCGAGACAAAGCTACAATAGCCTAAGGTAGGTTCAACTCCCAGGTGCGTGCATGACCTATTTTTCATCCTGAAAATATCAACCTAACTTTCCTCTTTTTTGTCGATACTATGTCCAAATTCTTGAAGGCACCATTCGTTATTCAAGAGCCTATTTCTGATTATTTTTTAGAATCTCCATCGTCTTTTATAACAATTCCTAGATATTTTCTGTAAGTGCTTAAATCCGAATGTCTTATTTTAACCACTGTCCCATCTTGCCTTGAATATGTTACGTGAGTGTTAGTTTCTCTAAGCATCCTTTCCTCATTATGTGACTAAGTATTTTTAAGGGAATTTTTTTGCTTCTAAGTAAAAATGTTCATTATTCCCATTTCCCATCTCGTTGCTCACATGTTCAGTCCATATTATACTAAGCATCTTTGTTTAGAATCGCCTTTTTTGTGGCTCAAGTCTCATTTTTAGCTGGAAGGAAATTGTCCCGCAATCAACGCAGCAGAGAAGTAGTGTCATTACCTTGCAATTCGGCACTATTTTGAAATCATTCCATCCAAAGCCTCACAAACTAGATCTTTCTTCGGAATATCTTAAACATAGAAGAAGAAGAAGAAGAAGAAGAAGAAGAAGAAGAAGAGGAAACATAAAGTGAATCAGAAGAAAAGTAAAAGATAAGGAAAAAGAAATAGACTGAAGAAGAAGAAGAAGAAGAAGAATGAAAGAAAAAAAGAAATAGAAAGAAGAGAAGAAGAAGAAAGAAAGAAAGGAAGAAGAAGAAAAGGAAAAATAAAGTGAATCAAGAAAAAGTAAAAGAAAAGGAAAAAGAAATAGAGTGAAGAAGAAGAAGAAGAAGAAGAAGAAGAAGAAAAGGAACAATAAAGTGAATCAGAAGAGAAAGTAAAATGAAAGTAAACAGAAATAGAAAGAAGAAAAAGAAGAAGGATGAGGAGGAGGACATTGGACTCGCTTCATTTTCAGTGTTGTCAGCTAAAACGGAACGTGCTAATAGCAACATTGCAGATATTGGTTGCGGGATATGTGATATTGTGGTTTTCTCTTAAACTGACCGCTCGTCCTCGACGTCGAAACAAAGTCACAGTAGCATTGCGAAATGGTGTAACTGAAAAATTCCGCAGTGGTTAATTACAGCATCAGAATTCCTTTTCCACACTTAAGATTAAACCTTACAAAATGATACTCTTATCTTTTAATCACTATATATATCTTTTTTTCCTTCCATCAACGTGGCTGATGCTAAGCTTCAGGAGAGTAACAGGTTGTGACAAATTGGAGTGGAGTGTATTATAGTGAATGAATTGCTAGGTCTGTTGGTCGGAAAGTTGGTTCACTGTGTCGTGTTAGACGATTTTTCTCTTCAAAATCAATTTTACACATTTATAAATCGAACATCCATTCGTACATTGAAAATTGCCGCCATGGCTGCTCTGATGTTTCTGCTATATCACTTGAGATTCTAAATAAAATCAAAAGAAGAATCTGTAATATAAACGATCCTGACCTGGTATCTCGACTTCTTCTATTTTACCACAGTTCTTATGTGACTTGCCTCTATCTTTTCTATTAATATTTTCATGGTGCTTTTTCTTATGAACTTGGGATATAAATTGTATGCATTGTAAATATTCATTAGGGTTTCTTTTTCAAATGTTGTTATTTTTAATCCCCACCCTCATAGAAAAATTGTACATATAGGAACTAGTTAGGACTACATAGAGACTCTGTGGTATTATGGTGGCTGTAGTAAGAATAGTAAGTAAGAATGCATTGTTTTAGGAGATCGGTAGAATAATAAGCCAGCGAGACGTTGGTTGTGGGGACCGGACATTTTTTCACTTGACAGCAACATAGATTGTACGGGGATAAATGACGAATGTTTCCTCACGAGGAAAAGGATAACAGTTATAGAATTTGGTACAACATTCCTTCCTTCTGCTTTCTTTACTTCAGGCTGTTCATTATCTATCTATCTATCTATCTATCTATCTATCTGAGGCTGTTCGTTATCTTACTTTAGTTCATTTTTCTCTCAGCCTGCTCACATCTATCTATCTATGTTTATATAGTGATTTTCCAAACGTAGCTTAGATGAGGCACAAGGCCGAAAGTATGGGGTACCCAGTGAGGATCGAACTCACTTCTCAGTCGTAATTGTTCTAGCGAGACAAGCTTGCTAACCATTACACCCCCTCGAGCCGCCCCTATCTATGTTTATATATACTTTAAATTGTATCTATCCATCGTTTAGATTATCATTAGCCTTCTGTCTATCGTTTGCAAACGCCACCAAAAAAAGAAAACAAGTATGTACACACACTCATTTAACATACGATTATCAAATATTTGTGTAGATCGTAGATTAATCGATCAATGAATAACAATTTAATTGTATTCTGATTACTATTACGTTGACTTCATAGAATTAAAATGTATGATTTGATTGTGAAGCTTTGGCTCACAAACCGACATCCACATGAGATTCGCCATGTTGAAAAGTTCACATTTAAAATGTATAAATGAATTTACTTCTTTCATGGGCACCTTTCTGGTGTCAATTCTGTTTTGGTCGTCCGCTATATGAGTTTTTCTGTTGACTTTTTCCTTAGTTGTTTGCTAGGTCATTTGTGGCGGGAAATTTCTTATGCACCAGGAGGAAACACAACAAGGGAGATTACTGTTTATTTCACGTTGATATCTTTTAACAATATATTTGATGTCTGCTTTTAGAGAGGCTAGATTGAATTTTTAAAATGTGATAAAGCGAAATTGAGAGTGTGAGAAGATGTAGAAGTAAAAGAAGAAGATGAAAAACAAGAAAAAATGGAGAAGAAAGTGAATCAGAAGAAAAAGTAAAAGAAGACTTAAAGAAGAAGAAGAAGAAAAAAGGAAAAAGAAAAGAAAACAGAAGAGGAGAAAAGACGGAGAAGAAAGAATCAGAATAAAAGCAAAGAATACTTAAAAAAAGGAAAGAAAAAAAAGACGAAGAGGAGAAAATGATGATGATGATGATGGTGATGATGATGATGAGGATGATGAATGAAACGGAGTAGAAAGTGAAGCAGAATAAAAAGTAAAAGAAAGTTTAGAAAAGGAAACGGAAATAGAAAGAAGAAGAAGAAAACAGGAAATAGAATAATAAGAAGAAGACGAAAAATAAAAGGTAGAAGAAAGTGAATCAAAAGAAAAAAAGAGAAAGAAGCTTTTGAAAAGGAAACGTAAATAGAAAGAAGAAGAAAAGAGAAGAGAAAGAAGAAGAAGACGAAACATAAAAAGGGAGAAGAAACTGAATCAGAAGAAGAAGAAGAAGAAGAAGAAGAAGAAGAAGAAGAAGGAGATGAGGAAGAAAAAGAAATGTAGTTGTAAAAATAAAGTAGGCACCCGGAAACGTCAAAGAATTGCAATGACAGAAAAGGTGAATTATGGCGACAGTTGGATTCACTCTGAAAATTCGAAACAAAAGAAAACTGAATATCGAGAGCCAAAAAAAGATTCCGGAAGTTAACAAAAAGGCAAAACAATGAAGATGCGCAGGTGGAAATTTGACAATTGCTACTTTAAAATTGGTTCGGCGATCATTAATGCAATCTCCAGAGGAACCAATAATTCTAACACAATTACCGAGAAACTTTTTTTTTTCACCAAATTACAATCGACTTTATACAAAGAAAACATAAATAATGGTCGTATCTATCATTCTCAGACAGTTCGCATCTGATTCCCTCTGTTTGGCTGCATTCGATAAGGACATAAAACACATTGCATTCAAATGGGCTCATTAAATGACCGGTAAGTTTACACGCACACACACACACGCACGCATATATATCTGATGACTCTCAGTTTCATACCAAAAAACAACTTCCAGTCCTGGGTGTGACGATAAACTAAATCCGGCAGCAAGGTATCTGATTGGGAAAGTGGACGTTTTGAGGGGCGGGGAACCACTTCTTAATTGCTATTTTTTCGGAGATCCAACCTGACCCGAGGTGGTGGTATCTGTTAAATTGTTAAATATTAAAGTGTAAAAATTGGTTTTATTGGAAAAAATTAACAGCAATGCATTTTGGGAAAAAAAAATAATACCAGCAATACATTTAAAAAAAATAAAAAAATTACCAACACTACAGTTTTGAAAAAAAAAAGAAAAGTAATATTAACAGCAATACATTTTTGAAAAAAAAATTTTTGAAAAAAAAATTTTGAAAGCAATAAATATTTGGAAAAAAAGCGTAACTGCAATAGATTTTTGAAAAAAATATTACCAGTAATAGATTTTTGAACAAAAATTATTACCAGCAATAATAATCTTGTATGTATCAAATAACCCATTGAGATTGATATGCTGTAAAAGAAACGAAACGAAACGAGAACATCTTATGTTTATTCTCATACCCACTCATTTTATATCTACTGTCTATATTTATTCTGTTTATAGCTAAAAACTGTATGAAGTCACACATTATGAAATGGACAATGTCCGACAATTATTTTAAGACATTTTTTATGTTTATACATTCTTTTTATAGATACAAATATTTAAGTAAATGCTCTGTTTTATAATAAACAGTATTTATAACATTTATCGGCTTCAATGTCCAAGAAAATTCATAGAAAATATGCGTCCTTATTTTCAGATATTTTCAATAAACATTTATGACGGTGGATGCCAATTTACTTCGAAATATATATTACGGTTGACTATCAAATCTGTAGGAGAGGCAGTCAGACCTGCTACGATAAACATTTGGCGGATTTCATGATTAATAGTGTTTCTGAAGTTATCCGTCGAAATGGCGCTCATGTGTCCAAATAATTCATTATATCAATAAATCATGTAATATTTCTATGGTTTTCTGTTAAATATAAACTCAATCTATGCTTAATATGTATCATCATCCTTCATTTTCTCCAAAAATGTCTAGATGGGCTAATTTCATTCAAGGCTATTAGCGTGGTTCACCGAAAACTGTCGAATCTGAAATAAAAAAGGACGTTACACAGAATAATAAAAGCTTAACAATGGTGTTACCATATTGTGCAAACCAGCTGGGGAAATATTTTTCAAAATCAATTCGCAGAAAACGGAAAAATTCTAAATTTCACTACGAAACTATTAGCCTAGTTTGGGGTTTATGTCTTGTTTAAATTATTAAATTGAAAGAAATATTCTCATATTGGGCGTGTGAAGTCATAAATATAATTGCGTTTAGAAATTTCGCGTTTTATTATATGTGGAGAGTTTTATTTTTTTATAATATACGATGAGTTTGTTTTTGTTATTTGTTGATATGTATCTATACATAAGAATTCTGATAATTTTCTGATAATTCTGAAAATTCTGATAAAGTGATAAATCTGATAAATTCCGATAATTCTGATAATTCCACCCCCTCTAGATTGGATTTACTAGATAGCTGCTTCCTGAAGCATAGATAGATACTGTTTATTAGTTGTTGTTGTTTTTAATTTTTCTGAGATTGTGAGTTAGAAAGTGTTTTCAGTGTTACAAAGTGTTTTCAGAGAGTTACGTTTTACACGTCGAAAAGATCAGACGTGGTTATTTCCTGTCTCTGAGTACTTGTACCCCGATGGGGGAGATACAGAGACCCCCCCACTAGCTAGTTAGAAATGTACACGGCGACGTGTTTAATGAAATAAGTTAAAAATTCCTTTTGTCGAAGTTCTCACTCTACCTCCGAACAAACCAACTAGCGATTACATGTCCGAGAGAAGATGACCGGAAGATGACAGAGAGAAAAATGCAACATAGTGAATCAAGACCGACTCTCCAAGACTATCTCCAGAAGAGGGTCGTATACAACATATACGTTATTTGGTGCGCACTGACTAGCTTCTTTCAACAAGGGAGGGCGCGAGTGAACCAGGATTGAAATACAACGTGGGAAAGTTCGGAGAAGATTTTTGACGTATGACTAAAAAAAAAACAAGGAAATATGAAAAAAAAGTAGTCTAGACATATTGGAAAGCCTGTAAAAACGATGATATTACTTCCGAACAAACCAACTAGCGATCACCCGCCCGAGAAAAGAAAGAGAGGAAGACAGCTTTATTATGATTGCCTCAAGATGGTCAGCCAACGCCTTCTCCCAACAAGGCAGAGTATGCAACACTTACCCCACAACAAAAAAACAAAACATGTTTACTATTTAGCGTTTGAGAGGGAAGTAAATTTAATACGGTTTTTAGAAAACAAATTAATTAAAAAAATACAATGGAAATTCCCTTCTAAATACCTGCCTGTAAAATCAGATTCTTAATTGCCAACCAACTAATAGCAAATTTGCTAATTAGCGGTGGAGAGACATTTTTAAATACACAACGATAGACAGGATTATTTATAACTACGCTACAAAATAGTTTCGGACATCTTGCCAGTACGCTTTCGTAATTAACGTCCGAACAAACAGAAATTTACTAATTACGACTTGGGAACAAATTTTCGTAAATACAGTTGAAAGAATTTAATTAAAATATGCAACAGAAATCATCTTTTGAATTCCTTCCAGTAAAATCTCTTAATTACGACACGACAAACCATGAATTTCAAAATGAACTAACCATTTCTTAAATGCAACCGAGATACATTTTTTTTATGAAACTCCAATATAAATCAACCTGAGAATTCCTGTCTCTATATAGATGTTTTTAAAAATTACAGCCAGAAATTACAGCCTTATTCGTACAGGCTGAGAGGAATGGTCGCTAAATATAGAAAAATTTCTTCAGACTTGCCCTATAAATCATGTTGCGAATTACTCACATGAAAGTTCAGTTTTCTAATTAGCGTTTAAATGATCACGTTTTTAAAATAAAACCTAAGATCCTTCCATACACTCTTGTGCAAATTAATTAAAAAAACCGTTTTAGTTTCTTTTCATCCAACATACGGCCAGTTTTACATCCACTGGAGTGACAGGTATAATCGATTTCTATTTTTTTCCTCGGATTAAGTCATTTGCAGTGGTGTGCAGGAATATGAATCTATTTTCGAGGTGTATGATGTAATTTGTTTGGCCTTCAAAAAATATTGCTTCATCTGCGATTGCATCAGATTTTTATCACGCCCATACACTATTGTCTTGACTGTCGATTAGTTGTCCTATGGCCGTTTTCTGCGAGGGACGTTACTCCAAAGGTGCGTAGAAAAATTGTAACACGGCACGAACATACTGGCAAGCGTTACCAGTGAGCAAATCAAAGAACTATAGACTGGCCTGGAAACTCTCCTTATTTAAATCCAATCAAGAATCTGCGGTCAATCTGCAAGGAACGACTTCGTAGAATGGACATACGAAGTACTAACATGTTCACTGGGTCATGTTTCATTGGAAAAATACGGAAAAAAACTAATAACGGAATTATTCATTTTGTTTCAATTAATTTGCAATCTATGTACATCCCGAACGATAAGTTTCTTAACACTTGCCAGTAAAATCAGTTTCCTAATAATCACCCGATAAAACATAAATGTTCTAATGTACGAGTGGGATGTTTCTTAAGCCTCACGAAAAAAAATAAATCTTTATATCTGTCCTATCACTACTGCTCGGACGAATTACATTCCTCGGTTCCGTCAGGTCTAAAGTTCAAGGCTAGGACCCACCATGCCACTTACATAGTAGCAAATCAACCACATTTCCCCCGTATTCCATCGGCGAGAAATAACTTTCACTCAGACACCTTCTTCCAACGAATCACTGCCCTGTGGAACAAACTCCCAAGAGGATGTTTCCCCCGGTTACTTTAATCTTAACCTGTTCGAACCTAGACTTAACCGTTAACCCTGCCAGTAAAAATCAGTTTCCTAATAATCGTCCGATAAAACACAAATCTTATAATGCCTGGGTGGTATGTTATCTTCTATTCATATAGGCGCGGTGGAGTAATGGATAGCGGATTGGATTGAGGAATCGGAGAACCGAGTTCGAATTTCAGTCGAATCATTATATTCACTTACGTGCTAATACCCTTGGAATCGGTATGAGTCCTCTTCTTCTCTCCGAAGCTATGGATAAATAGCAGGACAGATGGCAACTCGTGCAGAAAGAAATGGCAACCTACTTCGGGGAAAAAAATCTACCTCGTCAGTCATGTATCGAAAGATACATGATCGCCTAAGCGTGTAACACGCTTAAGAACATAACTGACTGACTATCCATACAAACTACCTCTTAATGTAAACCGGCCTTTACACAGAGTGAACATTAACCTAGAATTTCTGACATTAAAAGAAGTTACTGAATGACCACATGATAAATATAAAAAAAATCATAATTGCAGATCGATTGCTGTCAGGGTTTCTTAAATATAGCCGAAAAATCACAAATATGCAGATGACACATTCTTCATAGTAGACAGAGAAAGGAAAGTACTGAAGGTAGTGAAGGAAAGGATCAATAAAGGACTAACCAGCAATTGCAAGAAAACAGAATGCATTGTTGTTTGCAAAATGAATAGACCAACATGCAAATTACGAAGTCGAGATACCAAAATCAACGAGTAAAACAATTTAAATATCTGGGAAGTGTTTCAACAGAGGATGGAAACGTCAACACCATAATCCAAAAGCACTATTTGGATAGCGAAAGATGCCTTTCAAAAGCTAAGCAAAGTATTAATAACCATAAAAATTTTGCTAGCAACCTAGAAAAGAATACTGAACTGTAACGTAATATGAGTCGTCCTATATGGTAGTAAATTCTGGACAATCTCCTCATACGACTTGGAGAAAATATGGTTCTACAGAAGGATGCTGAGAATACCATAGAGAGAGCATGTGAGAAACGACAAAGTTTTAGAGAAAATGGAAACAAAAAGGACACTTATACTTAATAAACAGCAAGAGTCAGCTGAAATTTCTAGGGCAAATAATGAGGAAAGCTGGCTCGGAAATTTTGATACTGACAGTGTAGTTTAGAAGCAAGAAGGATAGATGAAAACACGGCATAACATACATATTTAGATTGACTAGATGGGTGGCTTATCGAGGTCGTGGATAGTAAATTCATTTTCATAATTACCGGTGTCAAATAAAAAAAAAATCAATTATCGCTTGACTAGATTGTATCGCCTGAGAAATTATCACATGACATGTATTCTTTCCTTAATATAGCCCAAAAGACTGGGTTGTTTATGACTGTTCTACAATTTCAACTTCCTCATTCCTGTCAGAAAAATCAATGTCCCAATTACTGCTAGACGGGAAATTTTCTTAAATAATGCCTGAGGGATTAATTTATTTCATACAGCTCTATAAATCACTTTTCAGTTTCTCCCCAGTAGAATCAGTGCCCTAATTACCTCCACACACTCCAACACTCATTAGTTTCCTTATTTCTTAATTATTGGGCGGTAAACCGTTTACCTTCTTTTCAATATGCAAGTAAATTTCTCTTCCTACTTAACTGCTGGAGTTTACTTATCACAGATCAGCATCCTAATTACCGCGCCACAAATGGATTTCCTATTTACGGTTTAAGAATAAATTGGTCTGTTAGTATCTGGCCACAAAAATCTCCTGAGCCGATCAAGCATAGAAATGAGTACAATATGGGAAACAGTAATAAGGAGTACCAGAGAAAAACGATAATAACAACAAAAAATTGCAATATGAGCTCTGGTAAAAACATGCAATGATAAGAGCAAAAATTGCAATATGAGCACTGGTAAACAATGGTTGCTGAAGACTTTAGGTTTATATCACTCAGAAATTCATACACAGATGTTCTCAAAGACACATGCCACTGTGGATAAAGGCGTTAGTTAGTTCTAGTGACAGGACCCAAGAGTGTGAGTTCAATACCCAGTTAAGGCAGTGGAGAACTTGGGGAGGGAAATTGACAGGACATCCATTAGGCATGGCACGTGGAACTAGAACAGTCTACCACAGTGAGCGAAATAAAGGGTTCAGTTCGACATTCCAACCACCTGAAGAAGGCCGGAGCGTACAACGGCCGAAACGTTGTGATAAATATGACGAGGAATAATGTAAATAATGTACATAATACCTCATATTATATAGACAGATATCTTTGAGGATCTTCAAAAAACTACCAAAATACAAGGATCTTGAAATGTAAATCACAAAAATGTAGCATATGACGACATAATTCTAACTGTCACCCTCGGATTGATTGGAAAAAAATTGTGACAGACTCACTGAAGGGATTCCTGGTAGCCCTTGCCTTGAAGAAAATTGTACTCACAAGTACAGCACAATTACGAAGGGTTTAATCTAAGTAAAATGTGTGGTTACATCATTTTTTTTTAATAAACGTTCAGTGAAAAATGTCACGATAACACTTCTGGCCTTACGTTTCCGGTTGGGACCCGGAAGGAAATGAATATACAACAGAAATCAAAGGAAATGATAAAAGGAATAAAAAGACGTCTTGTGGATACGTGACATCGTTCGGACTGGGCAGATGACAGCTTTGCTTTGAACATCTCATGTGTTGAGGATAGCGTTGCGTCTCTAAGGTGCAAGTCGGATTCTAACCCTGAACCTATAAGAATGTCAAATACAATTATATGTACCTAACAATACTTAAAAATGTAAAATAAAATAAGAATTATCATAAAACTAAATTAGAATAATATTATTCTATGTTTAAAACCATTTTTTGTGAAAAACTACATACAGATCTGGTAGATTGCACATTTTATCAAACAAAAACAGGTTAATGAGTCTGCGCAGTAGGTACTTCCGATTCCTTTTAGAATCGAGATGATCGGAAATTATGATAAATACCTTCAAATACTGCTTGAATAAGAGTTGGAAACGTTGGAGAAGTACAATTTATAGAGTTTGATTATCAAACAAGGGTGCGTATTATGCGCGAGTAGAAACATTTTCTCACATTTTCAGCACAGTTTCCGGAAAGAAATGAGTATGCAATAGAAAAAAAGGAAATAATAAAAATTCTTGGGGAAGCCTGTCATCATTCGGACTGGGCAGATGATAGCTGTGCTTTGAACATCTCTTGTGCTGAGGAAAGTGTTGCGCCTTTAAAGTGCAAGTCGGATTTGACCGAAATATTTTAGAATTAGAGAATATATCGAATACGAGCTTATTCTGCCTTTATGATTACATACGCTTTCATGCCTCTTAAGCGAGATAATTTCTTCTGGAGTTAAGCAGAAACGACAAACAGATTGAGAACTATTATTATAGATGATGAGAGAAGGAAGACAAGTGACATAATTAGATATCACTGAAGCCGTATAGAATAGTCTGGAAAGTTGGCATTGTGTTTAATTGATCTCCGTTTTGTCTCTTTCTCGACATCTATCTTGTAAATTCTCGATTTGGTGAGACGTTGAATAATTCAGCGAAAAGTGCCGCAGAATAAAACCAGTAATTCGTACAGACGTTTCACATTTTCTGGCATTAGAAAGTGTTTTATTTGTTAAGGCTGTTCAATGTGTGCCTCCCATCCACCTTAATCTTTTCCTTTCTTTCATCTATCTCTCTCTCTATATATATATATTATCTTTCACCGTTAGCATGACTCTGGTTTCATATATAAAAGTTACATTGATCACTGTTTTATTAAAACCAGCATCCATTTCTCAGAATGTAATGCCAGTATGATATCAAGTTTTTATATGTTAAAATAAACTCAATTTTAGGAACAATAGGTTAAATACAAATTTGACAGGCGAATTATTCAAAATAGGAAAAGACAAAATTATTAGTACAGTATGAAAAATAGGAAAAATTGAACAATTTTCAGAATATTAATAGTCAATAGCATGGTCTCTCATCTTTATAATTTGCTGCAATCGCTTTCTATGTTTTTTGATGAGATTTGAACAAATCTTTTCTGGGATTTTCTTTCATTCATTTTCTTCAATGGTTATACGTTTTAATTCCTGGTTTTTTGGTGACCGACGATTTATTCGAACTTTCCATTCTTGCCATAGATTTTCAATAGGATTCAAGTCAGGACTCATAACAAAAATGTAATGTGATTTTCTGAAGCCACACAGTCACTGATTAGACGTATGTTTGGGATCATTATTTTGTTAGAAAGCAAATTGATTTTCCGCTGTCGGTTGTAGATTTTAAACTAGAATTTTGATATAGTCAGCAGATTTCATTATTTCTCTTATTGCAATTAATTGTCCAGTTGCTCTTGAGCTAAAAAAACCCCCTAAAACACCAGCGAGCCTCCTCCATGTTTTAATGTTGCCACTGTGTTCTTTGGGAGGAAAGCCTCGCCTTTCTTGCGCCAAATCTTCTCTACATCATTATGTCCAAAAAGCTCAATTTTATTTCATCACTCCAAAGTGCTTGTTCCCAAAAGCAATTTTCTTTGTCCAAGAACGTTTTGGCAAAATTAAACTAAGCAAAAATATGACATGGGTTGTGAAGAGTGGTTAGTCATGCTCGGTTTCCATGCAACCTATTTCTAGTTAAGCAACGTTATATTGTGCGAGTAATTAGGCTGATACCCATCGTATCCAAACTTTTGGCGATGTCTTTCAAAACAACTTATATTAATTTCGACACACAGTTTTCGTACAGTTCTCGGTGACAATTTAGGTTTTCTTCCACAGACAGTCAAATTCTCTGTCCTTCCAAAATATTTAAATTCTTTTAAAAAGGAAATTACCGTAGATCTAGGGATAGCTAACCGGTTTGAAATAGCGCTGTAACTATTTCTCGACTTGTGAACTTTAGTAATTCTCTGTCTCAAGTCAAGGCGAAGCTTCTTTGTCTTCCCCATTGTGCTGTTAGCATAAGAATAACAATGGTAACACTCTATACACCACGTGATGATCTTTGAAGGAATTATCACAAATACTCTACTAAATAGTCTACAAAGCATCATCGTTATAATAATTATGCAAATTACTTACACGAATCAATCAATTCAAAACGATATTTTCTGCTGCACGAATAATTTTGTCTTTTCCTATTTTGTATAATTCAACTGACAAATTTATTGTATTTAACACAGTTTTCTGAAAATTGAGTTTTATGTTATTTTTTGTGATTATTAATATATAAAACCTGGCATCATACTGGCATTAGATTCGGAGAAATGGATAAATATATTCAAAATTGATGGCAGTACGAATAATTTCGTTGTTGACTCTCTCTCTCTCTCTCTCTCTATATATATATATATATATATATATATATATAGTCAACGACGAATTTATTCGTACAGCCATCAATTTTGAATATTTTTATCCATTTCTCAGAATATATATATATATATATATATATATATATATATATATTGGCTTTTGAGAAAATGGGAACTAGTGAATCTAAATTAAGGTAAATATATCCCTGGTTAACTGGGAAACTCTTCGTAGCCGAAGGGTCAGAACACGTCGGATCATGCGGTCATTTTTTTTCTTCTGCAAAAGGGACACATGTCCCTCTTTATTAAATTTGTTAGTGGGCGGAGAGCGGTGAACGAAATAAACACCGTTTAAAAACAGATCATCGACTGAAACAAGGGTATTCACTAAAATAACGTCTGAAGCAATATATATATATATATATATATATATATATATATAAAAAGTGTAAAGTGAATCAGAGATATTCGTTTAACAACCTAGACAGATGTAAGGAAGACAATGTTATATATATATATATATATATATATATATATATATATATATATATATATATACACAATTTCATTTTTATTTTCATGTACCATGTTCTTTCAAGGTAGAGACGATCATGGCCCTCCACCTCCCTCTATTCCTTGCAGCTCCCAATAAGTACCTTCCCTCTGCTTCCTTCCCCAGACCACGTTCTGTTACCCACTTGCTTAAGTCCGCCAGGTATGTTACGCGTTGTTTCCCCTTGTCTCTGTTTCCCTCTATTTGGCCCGTGAGTATCAGATACTCCCGGCCCTCCTTCCACATTATGTGTCCCAGAAACTTCAGCTGCCTCTTCCTGATATTAAGTATAAGCCTTCTCTTTGTTTGCAACCTCTCTAAGATCTCATCGTTGCTCACAAGCTCTGTTCATGATATCCTTCTGTAGAACCACATCTCTGTCGCCTCGAGTCGTTTCTTCATCTTTGAAAGAAGGACAGATGTCACATAACAGCTCAGTATTCCTTTCTTTGTTACCAAAGAAATTTTCCTGCAATACTTTTCCTAGCTTTTGGAATGTGTCCTTGGCCATCCTAATACGTCTACGGATCTCAGTGTTGCACTTACCGTCATCTGTCAAAACGCTTTCCAGTTATTTAAGCATCTGCGTCTGCTTGATTCGAGTGTTCCCGATCTGCGAATTGCATTTCGGGCTCTTCTTCTTACTGATGACCATGCATTCTATCTTCTTGTAGCTTATGCTTAGTCCTTTCTTCTCGTTACCTTCTGTCGGAGATTTTGTAATTTCTTTTTCGTATCTGCTTTCAGTACACTGTCATTTGAATATTTTATGTTGTTAAGATTGTGGCCGCTAATGCTAAATCCCGGTAGGGTTTCCAATTCTCAACTTATTGCTGTATAGGTTGAACAGGTCGGGTGAGAAGACGCACCCTTGCCTCATGCCCCTTTCTATTCTTGTATATTCACTGAACTCGTTCCCTATGTGAATGCATGCTGCTTGAGGCCAGTATCAGTTCTTGATTATTCTGATATATTTCCCGAATGTATCAAGGTTGCTGAGCAGATCCACCAGATCCTTGTGGCGTAAAGGAGGACATATGTCACGTAACAGCTCAGTATTCTTTTCTTTGTTACCAATGAAATCCTCCTGTCTCTCAATACTCTGACCAGTTTTTGCAATGTGTCCTTGGCTATCCAATACGTCTACGGATCTCAATGTCTTCTGTCAAGACGTTTCCTAGATATATAAACTGCTATGCCTGCTAGATTCTAGTGTTCCTGACCTGCAAATTGCATTTCGGCCTCATCCTCTTACTGATGGCTATGCACTTTGTCTTCTTGTAGTTTATGCTTAGTACTTTCTTCTCAATCTCCATCGCTACCTTCTGTAGATTTTGTAGTTTCTCTTCCGTGTCTGATATCAGTACTGTGTCGTCTGCATATCGTATGTTGGAAAGATTGTGGCCGCCAATGCTAAATTCCGGTAAGATTTCCAATTCTCACAGAACTGTTTCGCTGTATAGGTTAAACAGGTCTGGTGAGAAGACGCATCCTTGCCTTAAGCCCCTTTCTGTTTTTGTATATTCCCTGAACTCGTTCCTTATGTGCATGCAAGTTGTTTGCTGCCAATATAGGTTCTTGATATATTTCCCGAATATATCAATGTTGCTGAGCAGTTCCATCAGATTCTTGTGGCGTACTTTGTCGAAGGGCTTGCCTAGTCTGTGAAATAGAGGAACACGTCCTTCGACATATGTATATAAAATTAATAAACAGTAAAATCCCAAATCATCTCATTTATATGGGTCGCCTGTCTTATCAAGCCAGGTGTGGATTGAGTCGTGTCAGAAATAGAAATTAAACCGTGAAACATAAAATGAAAAAAAAAAAACATAAATACAGAAATTATCCATTTCAATGTTTCAGTCAGACGAAAGGCTCGAGTCAGAGATCAAGGGAGGGTAGAAGGTATTTGTCGTAAAGGGAAGAAGTTTTATAAAATTAAACCCGAATATTAACCTTAGGGCATTTATTTGGGTTTTATATGAAGAATGAAATATTAATTTAAAACTAAAAGAAAATAAAAACGGGTTTAAAGATAACCTCAAAATATGTAGATAAAAGCATGCAATGGATTTATGGAAAGAATGTTGAGAATATATTCTTAGAATAATAGAAAGTTTATAAATTTTAATTAATATTGTGTAAAGAGAGGGAATATAGAAAATATAATTAGTTATACATTCGACATTTGACGAGTTACAGGTGAATGAATATTAAGGAGATATACTAATTAATGAACTTAAACCTATTTTATGAAAATTTGAATTTGTTGTGGAGTACACAACAGAGTTGATAAGATGACCTATATTTTCGTCTGCTGAAATAAGCTATTTCCGATATGAGGTGATTTGGGGTTTTATTGTTTATTAATTATTTGCTCTGTAATAATAAATATAGTGAACTCTTTTTGTGAATCAGTTTTAATATTTTATATAAGTAGGATTCGATTGGATTATATACCAACGGATTTGTAACTTTATATATATATATATATATATATATATATATTTGTGTATTTAGGCAGCAATCCTTCTTTCATTCACATTTCATTGAATACGACAAACAAGGTGCTTTTATTTATTTTTTTTATACAATTTCTCATGCAAGCTAATAATTTTTTTTTCTTTTTGTATGATAAATTAAAAAAAAACTGTCCGAATGTTCTTTTTATCCTAGCGCTTTCGGCTATACATTTAGCCATTTTCAAGGATTAAATATTTTAAATGTTAAATAAGAAATAGTTTGTAGTATGTATGTTTTATAAAATGTTTGCATTTTTCAAAACACAGTCAAGATATTGTGTCTAAGTTCATAGTTACTATTATTAAGTGTTGTTTTTTTTTGTTTTTATTAATAAGGCTTCCATTATGTTTATTAATAAGGCTTCCATTTATTTTTAACCACTTTTTTGCATGTAGATGATGCTATTATGTTAATGTTGTCAACAAGCATGTTACGAATAGTGTCCGGTAGGTCTCCATGAATATTTAAATGAGATCTAATTGAGCTATGGTCAGAAAAGTTTAGAGTGAGTCTGCGTGTCAGACATGTTGTAGTGTGGCCTATAATATATATATATATATATATATATATATATATATATATATATATATATATAATTATTTATTTAAACATATGATTCTTTAGTATTATTAATTATTAATTATATTCATACTCTACTTTTGTATCGAGCACTATTTTTAAAAAAATAATAACAATAATACTAAAGAACTTTGGATTATTTACCTAACGAGTTCTTTCCTATTTTTATATATTTTCACACACACACACACACACACACACACACACATATATATATATATATATATATATATATATATATATATATATATATATATATATATATTTGTCTACGGGCCTGAATATTCGAGAAATCATTATAAAAAGATGCGCCCTTCGACAGGATTCGAATGCGGTCTCGTCGTATCTCGCCGATGGTCCAAAGCCAAATACTGGCATTTAGTGCAAATTTCTTAATAAATAATAAATACACTATCGAGCAGATATGAATGTATGAGAGAAAATCATAGAGAATTGTGTTTAAAAACAGTAAAATCGACCTTACTAACCGAACGCTCCTTTGTGACCCAATCGGTTAAGGCACGTCAGGCTTTATGACGGTTCAGTATAGGATATGGTTCGATTTCTGTCGGAGGACGCATATTTTCTATGGAAATTTCTCGGACATTCAGGCCGGTAAATGTTGTCTAATACTGTTTATTGTAAACAGAGCATTTACTTAAATATTTGTATCTATAAAAAAGAATGTATAAACATAAAAAATGTCTGAAAATAAAATCTTTATTAAACTAATCCATACATCTGGTACCCAAACTTTGCTAAAAAATGGAAAGCAGAAGTTCTTCCCGCGGAATGAATTCAGAAACAATTCCAAAACGTATTACAAAAGATTTAGAGGATGCAATCAAGGAGGAGTCTTATATTTAATATCAAGAAGAGGCAGCTGAAGTTACTGGGGCATATAATGAGGAAGGAGGGCCTGGAGAATCTGATACTCACGTGTCGCATAGAAGGAAAGAGGGACAAGGGAAAGAAACGCATGACATACCTAGAGGCCTTAAGCAAGTGAATGACAGAACGTGGTCTTAGGGAAGTGGCAGAGAGAAGAGTTACAAGGGATAGAGCGACGTGGAGAGCCATGATCGTCTACGCCCTGAAAGGACACGGTACATTGAAAGAAAGAAAGAAAGAAAGAAAGAAAGAAAGAAAGAAAGATTAAGACGAGAAAGATAGTCTCAGTGGTCGGATATTATGGCAAGTGTTACTGACAGAATAATGCTATTATTCGTATAATGCTTGGTAGAAAATGCATTCATCAAAAGAATGTAGACGAGGAGAAATTAGTGTTATAGAAAGGCGTTCAAAGAATCAACAACAGGAGATATTGGCAGAGTTAATAAGTGCAATGAAATCGAAAAAGGCGAGAAAAGGGTGACAAAGAATACTGAACAGTTTATGATTTTGTTATGAAATGAGATTTAGTGAAAACGCTTTTGAGAAATGGTATCTGTGGCAAATTCTCTTCGGTTAAAAAAACGTATGTATTATTATTTATGGTATAAAATGACAATTGGAAAAAAATCTTACATTTTGCCGACGCGTTTCGTCTTCCGACTTTTTCAAGGCAAAAATGAAATCGAAATGTTTTTGTTTTTTATACTTAGATTAAAAAATCCAAATTTTAATGTAACTATAACAACAAAAAACATTGCGATTTCATTTTGCCTTGAAAAAGTCGGAAGACGAAACGCGTCGGCAAAATCTAAGATTTTTTTTTCCAATTGTCATTTTATACCAATCTGTCTTGCCCACAGAACTGATCTGGAAATTTAACTATATTATTATTTATACTAAAGACTAATTTTCTGCTTAGTAATTGAACTAAAGCAGACCGTAAGTGAATTTAACCCTTTTAACCCTGCGTTCCTGAACAATTTTAATCCTTCTACTTGAGCTCCTAAGTCAAAATTCGAGAATAATTGGTATGTAATGTTTTATGGTAGATATAAAAATACTTAGAAAAAAATATAACTTCTTGATTGCTTCACTGGCGAACCTGGTTGAGACTGTGCACGCTTCATAGTAAAAACGATATTCTTTTTTAATTCCAAACACATGTACAAAACACAATGACAAGGCGCAGACATGTTAATATTTAACAGCCCAGAGAGGGATGTATGTGGCATAAGGCTGAGTTTATCGTGGGTTCTCCGAGCCCGTAGGCTCGTCCAAAAATATTCCCTTAGAACCTCCATAAACGGGTTCAGGGATTGTCAACCTCCCCGGACGAGGCTTTGCTCAAGGCAGAGAGTTCGACTGTAACGAACAGGCTAGAGCACTGTTCCCAAGGCGCAGACATTTTGTTATAACCTTCGATGACATCAGAATATTACGGCTTTTCTGATTGGCTCTTCAAAATAAAAGATCCAATCGCAAAACACGACGCAAGTTTTTACCCACCGTTCAACTCTACATGTTTCTCTACCACCGGTCAAGGCTCAAAGGGTTAAAGGAACACACCAATAACCTGCTTGAATTCAATTGGCTTTTCATATCTGTGTTTTAAAGCTTTTCCTTTTCAGTGCTGATTTCTTAAGTATTCGTGTGACGCATTTCGTCCCTTAGGACTTCATCGGGCGAGGGTTGTTTTCGTTGTCGCATCAACGTAAACAAACCTTGTCCAATGAAATCCTAAGGGACGAAACACGTGACAGGAAAACATTTTCATTTTATCATACATCTTACTACAAAACTGTTCTTGATATATACAGATTTATATATCGTTATCCCACGCATTATATATATATATATATATATATATATATATTGTAAATATTTAGGCAGCAATTTTTCATTGATACATGTTTCATTAAAGAATATAGACAAGTTTTGTCTATTTATTTTAAGTAAGTTTCTTTCATATTGTCTGATAAGCTTAATAACATTATCATTGAAAGACGAAAGGAAATCACCATAGTGATACATGTTTAAATCCAATCTAATCTTTCGGCTTACATAAGCCATTATCAAAGATGACAATTACTTTTCAATATATGAAAATGTGAAAAACGTCGTGAAATAACTACACAATAATCAGTGCTGATGTGGATTTGTTCAGGATAACGGAATTACTGAAGAGAGATATTTCCATTATTTGGAGGTGATCAGGAAATTATGATAAGGAAGCCTTGAATTGCCTTAAATTTTTATTTCACTCTTAATCTACATTCGAATGAAATAAACAGTTTCTGGAATAAAAACGCGACTCGCACAAGGCTTGCTGAATATATCTGGGAAATTATAAACAAAAACAAAATCACACCAAAAATATCGTGGGAAATAAAGAAAATATCATCAGCCTACAACAATAAATCCCCAAACTTTAAAATCTTTCTGGAGGAGAAAATAGCTATAATTATCTTTCCAGACCAACACAAACTACTAAATAAATGATCAGAACTCATTTTAATATGCAGACATGAAAACAAATTTTTATTACGTTACTTAAAAGTTGAGAACTAAAAACGAACAAAAATAAATTATATAAATAAATAAATAAAACTACTTACAAAGAATCCACCCAAATAAATAATTACGTAATTAAATTAAATGAATAATGAACAAATTAACAAACTACGAAGACATGCATAAGAACAAGTAAACATAATAATAACGACCGAAAACAAATAATAAATTAACCAAGTAAGAAAGTTAAAAAAGGAAAAACACTGTAAAATAGCCACAAAACTGCATTAGGATCCACAATTATTTCAACTCAATAGCCGCTCGAATAATTCGAAACATAACCGTTATCAACCACCAAAATAACCGTTGGAATAATACAATAGACCTACCCATAATCAACCACAGACCAGCATATATAAATAGTCGAGCCAAAACAAAACGCATATGGCCTGACATGGTTGGGTGTTGACTTCAATGTCTATTTTATATATATATATATATATATATATATATATATATATATATATATATATATATATATATAATGAGTACGGACGATCCTTAAAAATCCATTCGCTTATAATTTATTTCATGAATATACAAAAATATATTCATTTCTGCTGACCGACATTTTCTTAATAAATGGAGCCAATTTATCCAGATGAAAGGAAAAGGAAACGAAAAAAAAGAAAAAGGAAAAGGAAAACCTTTTAATATTAAAAGAGGAAGAAACAAAAATAAAAATATGTTTTTTTTTTTAAATTGGACGTGGAAGGAGAAAGAGAGAGTAAGATAGGGAAGAGCGAGAGGAGAGAGGGAAGGTAATCAAAGGAAAGAAGGAAGAATTAAACATGAGCCGATAGTGTGACCGAGAAATGATTTTTTTTAATATTTAGGACTAAGAGTGACCTAGAAATGATTGTTCTTTAAGGACTGGCCAAGTTAAAAAAAACGACGAGGGAGGGTCATATTCAAATATTAATGTCATATATATATATATAATGACCGAGGGATTAGTACGTTCGCATTTTGACCATGAGACCTGGGTTCGAATCTCACTATGGTAGATTTATCAGTAAGGAGACTTCTTGGTGTTATCGGATTGGAGGGAGGGATCGATGTGCGGCACCTTTGGAAAGTGCCTGAAACCATAAGCCTAAGTGAGTGAAATTGGGTAGACGGATCGATAGCTGTACACAGGTCGTCAAATTGGCTATTACGCTAGATAACACGTTCCTTCACCGGAACTCTAACGAAGGTCTGCTCAGCATAGTTGCACTATAAACCAAAGGTGGGCTCTGTTGGATAAACACAAATGCACCTAGTAGACAGGTATTCTCGAATACGAATGTCCAACCACACACACACACACACACACACACATATATATATATATATATATATATATATATATATATGAAGAAATATAGTCTTAAGTTGTGCTATATTTATGGGATAAAGTACTCGATATCAGAGATAGAGCGTGTGTAAATATAAAAGTGAACATAGAAGTCAACACTTAGGGGCGACAGTCTGTACATATACATATACTGGTCAGTGGTGCATTGTGGGTAGTCTACCGTTAGAAAAAACAAATAAAGATAATTAACCCAAATAAACACAAATTAAAAACTGTTTCTGCCAAAATAATAGTTAGAATAAACTACCAACCCCAAAACGGAACAAATAGCTTTAATTATATTCTCAAACCAAAACAAAACTATTAAATAAGTGATATAAACAAATTTTTACTACGTTAATAAAAAAACACTGATTAAAAAATAAGTAAATAAATAAATAAATAAAATAAGAAACAAAAGATAAAATTAAATAAAAACACGTAAAATAATTTAACCCAAATAAATAAATAAACGACTTCCGGTAAAATAACTGCCATAATCGACTACCCACAATGCACTGTGTCACCCTGCATTATTAGACAAAAAACTAAAGAAAAGAAATATTCATAGAAATATGATTTAATTTTTTTATTCAGTTTATTAACCAGTTGTTAGTTTTTTAGACGAAGAATAATTGAGTTTCGAGAATAATTCTCTAATTGTACTTAGGCGATCCTAAGGGAAGAAGGAAGAGAAGGGAAAAGAGAGAAAAAGAGGATGAGTAATGCAAAAGGCCGGTCATTAGCGAAAACAGGTGTCAAAAGGTATCTAGGCCAACGTGCCTGACCGAATTTTAAAAGACAATGGGAATTGTTATTTGGGAGAATTAAAGGTAATTAAAAGAAAGAAAGAAAACAGGTTTGGTAAAAGTGTATGAACATATGTGCGATTGAAAAAAATTTCGGTCAAAGCATCTGGCCTACTTTTTGTGTAGAAGACTCATTATCAATTTGGAGAAATGGGATTTTTTTAGAACAATGAGAAACGAAATATTAATCGGGAAAAGGTGTCTTTTGGGATGAGGAGGTGACCGCTGGAATTGTATACAGATTCTGACCTGTTAAAAATCAGAACTCCCACGATGATGAAGTGAAGACATTTTCAATTCAGATAATTAAGATTTTTGACTATCAGGTCTGAGCAAAAACAAAGAGGTGAAAAACAATTGTTTTTGGCTCACAGAAAGCGTCAGCAAGACGAAAAAATTCTTCCTGAAGTCACATCTAATTAGCGGCGGGCTGTTTTGACAGAGACCAGAAAGGTGAGAAAGGCCGAGATTGTCATTTTTCGTACGTGCGAAAAAAAGGCCAAATTAGATTTTGTTTTTATAGCAAGGTGTTCTTTCCCAGAACAACGACGGGATAAGCCACGCCCGATTGGAGACGTCACGTAGTACGGGAGACGCCCAACCAGAATCTCATTAGCCGAAAGCGGTCACGTGATATGCGAGAAAGAGGAGAAAGGACGCTCGATCAAGAACCATTGGTCGAAAACGGTCACCTGACATACGAGAGACCGGGAGAGATGGGTATGCGCCTCCCCACCAGAGGCACTGTGAGGAAGTAGGGGTGAAAATAAGAGCGATAATGGGAAATCAGAAGTAACGCGACTTTTGGAATTATCGAGAAAACCCTGACGCCGACAGACCCACCCCAGTTTGTTGCGGCGTCAATAAAAGCAGAACCCCAATCGGCAGAGAGCAGTTGCAGCTGGACCGCGAGCAGCGAGGGAGCTTGAACGCGGGCATCGGGCCCGGTTCATTCGCCCCTTTGCGGGCGAGAGAATCCTAAGACAAGAAATCCTTCCAGCCCAAGTCGAAGAAGAAGAAGATTGCTTGAAAGCCGCAGAGAAGTTGCAGCCAAGTCGAAGATAAGAAGAAGAGCTGCAGGCCAGACAGGCCGAAGAATTGCAGGCCGGACAAGAAGGAGATCTGCAGGCCAGACAGGCCGAAGAATTGCAGGCCAGACAAGAAGAAGAGCTGCAGGCCAGACAGGCCGAAGAATTGCAGGCCGGACAAGAAGGAGAGCTGCAGGCCAGACAGGCCGAAGAATTGCAGGCCAGACAAGAAGAAGAGCTGCAGGCCAGACAGGCCGAAGAATTGCAGGCCAAACAAAGCAGATCAGTTCAGCCCCGGACGGCAGCGAGAAGGGTCCACCTCAGACGACAGAGAGCTCAGATCACCTCAGACGACAGAGAGCTCAGATCACCTCAGACGACAGAGAGCTCAGATCACCTCAGACGGCAGAGAGAAGAGTTGCAGGACGGAAGAAGAAGAAGTTACTTGCAGTTATGCATAGAAGAAGTTGAAATCAAACCACGCCCAAGAACAGAAATTCGTCTCAAACCAAATCGAAGTGAAGAAATACGTCCAACTCAAGCCGAAGAGAAGAATCAGCCGTGAACGACTGGTAGAGATTAGCGCCCAGTGTCAAAACTAAACCACACTCCGACACACAGAATTCTAGAGAGTAGGCAACTCGAAGTCTTTAAGTTGTATGATAGAAGCTTGGTGCCACAGTCCACAAAGCGGGTCGGGAAGTAAGAATAATTTTTATGTAACGAACATTAGATATAAAAGGTTGTTACCTTTTTTGTCAGTAATTTTTGGTCTCGTGAGTTTTTTTCTTTTACTTGTGTTTTGCCACCCCCGTCGAACTCAGCTTGCATACGGCCCCAACCCCTGTTTGATCCCGTCTGTCTAAGATCTAATCACAACGTGGGTAGACAGACCGGAGATCAGTACAGTTACCCTAGTAACCAGGTGTTGGAAGCGGGTTGGGAAAGGCGAGGCTGGTAATCATCTAACCAAGGGGTTGGAACGGCACACTTGGAACAGCGAAGAGCGACCAGGAGGAGCGACGTCACAGTTGGCGCCGTAACCAAAGGATTCGACCCTGGACCAAGTGACGTCACAGCACCACTGACCCGTATATGTATAAATAACCGAGAAAAATAACAGCACACGTGGCCTGATGATTGCATATAGCATGAAACAGACTGACGCCTCTAAGTGTTGACTTCTATGTTCACTTTTTATATATATATATATATATATATATATATATATATATATATAATAAAATAATTTGTTACAGTATAGTTCACACAATACATTGGATGAATTAGTAAGATGTTTATCACTAAACCTATTATTATCTAAAAATAAATAAATAAAATAATGTACAAAATATTTTGATTTCGGCATTATACAAACCACAGGAATCTATATGCGGCTATACAAAAAACAACGAATCTATTGAGGCCGGATGCTGAAAATATTATCACAGTACACGGCGTTGAATATTTTAGAGTTGGAATTACATGAAATTTTTAATCTGATTACCCTAAGTTTACCATTAGCTAGCTAGGTAAATTAGGAAAAAAGAGCTTGAATTTTAAAGTAAATTTCACGCAGCAATGGGTTAATTTCATTTTCATTATTATCATTATTATTATTGATATATGATAAAAACCTCCAGGAAGACAAAGTCCCTCTGTCCAGAAGTGAAAAAGCTTTGAAAAAGGCAGGCAACCTTCAATTTTTATCAGATTCTTCGACAACCAGAGGATGGTCACATATATTTGTCCTCTAGCAGACAAACATACCCACGAAAACACACACATGCTAGTACCCTTGGGAAAGGTAATAATCAAACTCTTCAACCGCTTTAGGAGGGGTGGATAAACCTGAATTCAAAACTGTATGTAGCTAAAAGAGGCCCATACAATGTATCTAAAAAGAGGATTATTCCCAATTAATGTGATCTAAAAGACAGGATTATTCGCAATTACTCGATGATATATATATATCGGTCGATATATATTTAATATATATATTATATATATATATATATATATATATAATTCATCGAGTCTGAAAGAAACCATTGGAAGGCCGTTTCGTCCTATATTTGGGACTCATCAGCAGTGCGTATCCACTCCCGAGAATTGAAACCGGACAGTTACGTTATCAGGCAAACATCATACCACCTGTTCTAATGGGCCTCAGTGACGAAGAGATTGCAAATCAGACTCAACGTAGCGCCGCTCGCAATCTTTTCGTCACCGAGGCCCATTAGAACAGTTGGTATGATGTTTGCTTGACAACCTAACTGTCAGGGTTTCAATTCTCGGTAGTGGATGCGCACTGCTGATGAGTCCCAAATATAGGACGAAACGGCCGTCCAGTTCATTCTGTTGAGGTTTCTATCAGACTCGATGAATTAATTAAATATAATTATCAAATCCGCCTAATAATTACTATATACTGTGTAACCCGGATATAAGAGAGTTGTCGGGACAGGAGAAGAAGTCTCTTATATCCGTGTTTGGTCTATTTTATATACATTAACACAGGCTCTAATATCCGGGTTTCTCTTACATACATACATATATATATATATATATGTATAAGGTAATGCATATTATCATAAAACATCAATATTTATATCATAAAGAATTTTTTGTATTTTTATGTCTTTTTTTTCAGCTCAACTGAATATGCTTCCTTCAAAGAACTATGCTGCCTTTGATTCGATGAATTCTTTGCGAAATTTTTCGATATCATGAAATGGATGGAAATGCCGATCAGAGCAGGAACGTCCCGACTAACGAATCACGTGACAGTTTCAAACTGAAACGCTTGTAATATTCGCGGCATGAAGAACCTTGTGTTCGTTTTCAGCATCGGATTTACAATTTGAATATAAGCGGCTCTCATGTAACAAAATAACCGGCCTATTTATTTGCCCTGACATACGTCTTCCAATACGTTATTGAAAGGGGCCAATTGCTCACAACAGCATTGCACACAACCTGAGCCTGTGTTAAAAACCCCTTTCGAATTCCACCTCAAATAAAAGACTGTAAGGAGTAACTACTTTCCAAGACCAAAATATATAACTAAATAAACTATTAGAACTCATCTCAAAATGTAGACAATATTTAATCCGTTAGTTTAAACTCGAAAACTAAAAACGAACCCCAAAATAAAAACAAATAAATAAGTCAAATAAAATAATAAATAAATATAAAAAATGTAAAAATAAATGAATCCAAATCAATAAGTAAATAAATAAATGATAAAGTAATTAACAAACTATGAACGCGCGTATAAACACAAATATAAATAATAATAGCAAACAACAGCAAATAAGAAGGCAATCAATAATATAGTTAACAAACAAAACTATGAAACAGCTACGAAACTGCATTCGAATACACAATTATTTCCACTCAATCGCCCTTACAAAAATACCCTACTGTCCACACAAAAACCAGTAGAAAATTAAGCGTGAAACAGACTGTAGCAGCTTCGTGTTGACCTCAATGTTCACTTTTATGTACATACTATGCCTGATATCAAGGACTTTAACTCATATATTTCTTACACACTCACACACAAACTCACGCACACAAACACACACACACACACACACACACACACATATATATATATATATAATTATTTATTTAAAAAATTATTTATGTTATGATTTTTTAAATGAATAATTATATCTGCTCTACTCTGTATTGAGCACTCTTTTAAGAATAGTAATTGTTGGTTATTGGAATTCATTCCGTATACACCAATTATATACTTTTGTATATATATATATATATATACACACACACACACACACACATATATATATATATATATATATATATATATATATATGAAGAAATATAGTCTTAAGGTGTGCTATATTTATGGGATAAAGTGCTCGATATCAGAGATAGAGCGTGTGTAAATATAAAAGTGAACATAGAAGTCAACACGCAGAGGCGATTACATATAGCATGAAACAGACTGTCGCCTCGAAGTGTTGACTTCTATGTTCACTTTTTATATATATATATATATATATATATATATATATATTGCAAGATTTAACACTGCATGTACATATATATATATACATATATATATATATATATATATATCTTACTTATTATAAAACGCAGATTGTGTGTGTGTGTGTGTGTGTGTGTGTGTGTCTGTCTGTCTGTCTGTCTGTCTGTAACGTTTATATATTGGATCGGATTTCCTACATTTTTCAACCGATTTCAACAAAACTTCACAGGACTACCTAAAATTACCTTGCGGTGGTTCTAACTGCGCCAAAATGGGAAAAATATATTTTTTTTTGCACAAAATCAATTTGAAAACACGATTAAGAGACATCGTGAAAATGGAAGGGGGAGAACTCACATCGGATTTCCTATATTTTTCAGCCGATAAAACAAAACTTCACTTTTTTTTTTTTGGCAGGTAGTGTTTCTTATTCTCATGCACACTTTTTTCTTTATTTTTAACATTCACAATGCTTTAAAAATTCCATTTACAAGAAAATTATTTATAATAAAATTCTATTCAATCAGTAGACTCATAACGATTGAAAACAATGTTTTTGTTTGAGTTTGGGTTTGACCAATTCGTAAAAAAAAAAAAAACTAATTAAAACATGCGTGTCCGTGAACCTTAAACAATAATTTAACGATCTCTACTGATTGTACGAATACAAACATCGGAATAAATTCTTTATCTTTAGGGAAAGATAATGGAATCTAAACATACACAAGTCATAACTAAAAATAATAACCGGAACGGGAAACTACTTTAAATACACATGGTGTCCAATTTTTTTACTGTATTCAATAATTAAAAATCATAAATTGTAAAAGATTATTATATATTACAGAGAAAGCTACTAAATGAATAAGATTTGTTAGATCATAATTAATAAACCCAAATAAAGTTAATATTTTTTGTATTAGAAACAACGAGTGGAAAATATATTCAAATCAGAATTCTAATTATGAATCCCCACAAGCAAAATATGCAATTTTTTTTACTGTATTCAATAAGTAAAAATCATAAATTGTAAAACTAAAAGATTACAGAAACGCTACCTACATTTTTCAACCGATTTCAACAAAACTTCACTTTTATTTTTTGGTATGTAGTGTTTCTTATTGTCTTGCACACTTTTTTCTTTATTTTTACATTCAGAATGCTTTAACAATTCCATTTACAAGACAATTGTTTATAATAAAATTCTATTCAATCAGCAGACTCATAACGATTGAAAATAATGTTTTTTTTTGAGTTTGGGTTTGACCAATTCGTAAAAAAAAAAAAAAAAACTAATTAAGACATGCGTGTCCGTCAACCTTAAACAATAATCTTTGTCAATTTTATTTTTCAGTCTTTATGATGGTGGATACTTGATCTATCTCTTACTGTTATATCCCCGGGCAACGCCGGGCTCTACTTTCTATATATATATATATATATATATATATATATATATATATATATATATATATATATATATATATATATATATCCTATAAAAGGCTCAAACATCAATATTCCATGGTTATAATTGACTACATTGGAATCGTAATGTCATGGACATTGAGTTCTAACTGGATTCTATTCTCTTTGGAATTTATATATATATATATATATATATATATATATATATATATATATATATATATATATATTGACCACTAGTATTATCTATCTATATTTTTTTCAAAATTTAACACTACAGGATTGCTTCCGATGTCCCCACTCTCTCTCTCTTTTATATATATATATATATATATATATATATATATATATATATATATATATATATATATATATGTGTGTGTGTGTGTGTGTGTGTGTGTGTGTGTGTGTGTTTCTGTGTATATAATCTTATTTATTTTATAACATTTTTCCTTCTTTATTAAATTCATTTTATTTTTATTTTCCCTGATTACACCTTCCTGCAAATTACCTTTCTAAAACTTTTCCCGTTTTCTCCTGTAATGTTTTCTTCTAGCCGCAAATTGTTTTTGTTCCCGGCCTTCATCCACATTTTGAATTTTGCCCACACAATTCCCTCCCTCTTTTGTTTTTTTTTCGGTTTTCCTGTGTTGTGTACACGTCGGTTTTTTTTTTTCAACGTAAGTCACAAGTCTCAATTCAGAGCTGTGTGAAAAAAAAAAAGAAAATGTCACTCACCGC
Organism: Acanthosepion pharaonis; assembly: GCA_903632075.3. Lineage (NCBI taxonomy): Eukaryota > Metazoa > Mollusca > Cephalopoda > Sepiida > Sepiidae > Acanthosepion > Acanthosepion pharaonis. Next base: position 833,746 of record CAHIKZ030000768.1, read on the forward strand.
CTGAAACAATACAGGCCTCATTCGATTGAATTCGTGTACAAAGGCAGAGACGTGGCTTATTGCAATGACAAAGTGTATGCAACAGAAAACTCGTGCTCAAAACACGTTCGATCCAAAAAGAAACAAGAAAGTTAAAACGTAAATAAGAAACAGAAAATTCAATACATTGCAAAACAAAATGGTTGGTGAACAGGAAGTCGATTGAAAAAAGGGAGGTAATAAGGATAACTGTGCACAGAATGTAAGTAAACATTAAAAAAAATAAAATAATTAAGAATAGAGAAAAAAACTGGTAGATACAGATGGAAATGTTCTGAGTTAAAACGAATGTAAAGACGTGGTTTTATTTTGAAAAGAAATGAGAAAAAAAAAAGTAAAGAAATTGAATTACAACAGTTCCATCAAAAATAGATTTTTCCGCTTAAAACAAAATACCGACGTTGATAGTTGTAAAAGCAGAAAAGAAAAGCTGGTATAAATCGAAAAAATAAAACCCACTAAATATAAGGCGATGCAAGTAATAAATGAAGAGACAGATACAAACCGAATATTTAAAACAGAATTCGGCATGGCTGAAATTATGATAATGATTTCAAAAACATTCAGTTTCAAAAAACTTTATATATACTTACTGCCTTTACTAATAATAAATTTCTTTATGTTATTAAATTAATATTTTATTGTATGAAAGCGCTACGTCCTGTCAAGACGTAGGCGACCAAGATTCAACATAGTTTCTTTTCTGTCTAATAATATAATATCTCTGAGATGAGGTATTATGATTACTTGCATTATTTACATTATTCGAACTGCTATCCTCATCTTCATTGCTATATTCACAGCGTTTCGACCGTTGTACGCTCCGGCCTTTAAGTCTATGTCTCTCTATATATCTGTCTATATCTCTGAGATGAGGTATTATGATTACTTGCATTATTTACATTATTCGGACTGTTATCTTCATCTCATCTTCATTGCCATATTCACAACGTTTCGGCCGTTGTACGCTCCGGCCTTTAAGTCTATGTCTCTCTATATATCTGTCTATATCTCTGAGATGAGGTATTATGATTACTTGCATTATTTACATTATTCGGACTGTTATCCTCATCTTCATTGCCATATTCACAACGTTTCGGCCGTTGTACGCTCCAGCCTTTAAGTCTATGTCTCTCTATATATCTGTCAATATCTCTGAGATGAGGTATTATGATTACTTGTATTATTTACATTATTCGAACTACTATCCTCATCTTCATTGCTATATTCACAACGTTTCGGCCGTTGTACGCTCCGGCCTTTAAGTCTATGTCTCTCTATATATCTGTCTATATCTCTCCGAATAATGTAAATTATGCAAGTAATAGATTCCGTTCCTTTAATATGTGGGAATTGCAATTACAGTTTGGGACAATTAGTGGTGTGTTTACCTGTTGTTTTCTTTACGGGATTAGAATTCAGAATAGTCAATCTCTTAGATTGCTTACCACCCAAAGCTATAGAGTACAGTCTATCCGGGTATTTAGTCCAAAGGTGTTGAGGTGGGATGGAAATGGAACCGTTTCATGTCTCTCCCATGTGCATTTGTGTGAAAACTGAACACAGCAGACGGGGCCACATTTTTAAATCTATCTATCTATCTATCTATCTATCTATCTATCTATCTTCTTCTTCTTCTTCTTCTTCTTCTTCTTCTTCTTCTTCTTCTATGTGTCGTGTCCCTTCAGGACGTAGGCCATCATGATTCTCCATTTCCCCCACCCCTTTTAGCTCTCAATAAGTGTTGTCCCTTTGCTACTTCCCCCAGACCATGTTATATCATCATCTTGCTTAAGCAGGCTAGCTATGTTACGCGTTGCTTTCCCATGTCTCTCTTTCTCTCTATTCGCCCTGTGAGTATCAGATTCTCCAAGCCCCCCTTTCTCATAACGTGTCCTAGAAATTTCAGCTGCCCCTTCCTCATGTTAAATATAACCTTCCTCCTTGTTTGCATCCTCTCCAAAACCTCATCGTTGCTCACACGCTCTGTCCATGGTACCCTTAGCATCCTTCTGTACAATCAGACCTCCGTTGCCTCCGTTTGAGGGGACCGTCCAACATTCGCTGCTGTAAAGGAAGACAGATGCCACCTAACAGCTCACTACTCTTTTCTGTCTTATCAATTCTTTTGGAATGCGTCTTTGGCTATCAAAACATCGTCCTGAGGGTAACAGTTCAATCAAGTGCTACGTGGAAGACGTCCTATCTTTCATGTTTTCTGCTCTGCTGCGACAACCAGATTTATAAATGTCCTAGATTTTGGAATACGTCTTTGCTCAACCCAATGCGTCTACGGATCTCAGTGTCGCATTTACCGTCCTTTGTCAAAAACACTTCCCAGATAATTAAACTTCCGAACCTGCTTGATTTTAGAGTCCCCGAACGGTAAATCGCATTTCGGGCGTTTCCTTTTACTTATAACCATGCATTCTGTCTTCTTGTAGTTTATGCTTAGTCCTTTATTCTTCTTTCTCCTTCGTCACCTTCTGTAGGAGGTTTTGTGATTTCTTTTCCGTATCTGCTATCAGTACTGTGTCATCTGCGTATCATGTTAAGATTGTGGCCGTCGATGATGAATCCAGGGAGGATTTCCAATTCTCTTCGAATTGCCTCACTATAGGTTGAGTAAGTCCGGTGAGAAGACACATCCTTGCCTTACTCCCCTTTCTAATTTTGTATATCTGCTGAAGCCATTCTCTATCCACATGCAGGCTGTTTGCTGCCAATATAGGTCCTTGATTATTTTAATAGTTTTCCCAAATATATTTGACCAATTCCAACAGATCTTTCTGGCGTATTTTGTCGAACGCCTTTGCGTAGTTTATAAAACACAGGTGCAGGTCCTTCTGCATCTGTATTGCTCTTTCTGATAACATTCTGAGCATGAATATCGCGTTCCTTTTTCCGGTGTCTTTAACAAACCCGCACCGTTCTTGTCCTATCTCTGCACGGGCTCAATTCAACAGGCGTGTATGCACTGATACGAGCGGAAAGCTAATATCTAATATAATCAACAAGTTTTGATGAGTTTTGTCATGTAGCTCATTAAGCTAATTGTTCGGTGGAGTTCACATTCGTTTGCGCCTGATTTCTGAGTCAGAGTTTGGAAAATAAATATTCCGGTATATCCCCACTTTTTTAGGTTTCATTTATTATTTCTGTGATCTTGTCTATGTCAAAATCATCTAAGAATGTCAGCATTTCCCTCACAATTCCTCCTGGCCCTGCCACCTTGTTTCTGTCCAGTGCATCTTCTACTTCGGATTTTAGAATTTCAGGTCCGTCAGAAGTTCTGTGTATTACTGGTTGTTCTCTTTCGTCGTTGAAAAGTTCTCCAATTTATTTGCTCCAGCGCTGAAGAATATTTCCTTCCCTAATACACGGGAATTTTTGAAGTGCGTATTGCCAGACATAAGCAAGTGGCAACACTGCGAGACAGTGACCTTGAACAAGTAAACATTTCGCCATTTAGAATTCGAGATGAAATTCACAGTATCCCAGCTGAGATGTTGCAGCAGTCAATGAGGAATCTCAACAGCAGATTTCAAGAATGCATTCGTACAGGAGGACGCTATTTACTGGACGTAATTTTTAAAAAATGAAAATTACATCATTGTTTCTTAAATGGCATGTTTTAAGGTTTCAATTACTATGAATAAAATATTTTTCTTCTATCACGCTTGGTTTTATAGGATTGTTAAAAAGTTCCCGTTTTTTTGGGGGGTGACCCTATATAAGCGTTCCATCCTTAGATTTTATACAGCCTGTTGACTAGCACGTCTCCTGTCCTGTTAGTTCCTTTATTTGTTTATGCATATCTCCTTTCTCTCTATTTCTGTACATTTTTTGTTTAGCCACTCTTCTTTATCTTGCCTGCATTTGGTCCTTATTTCATTGTGTATTTTTCTGTATTCCATTCCGTATCTTGGCAGATTTTTCTGTTTCCTTTGCATCATATCGAGAATCTCATCAGTCATCCATTCATGTTTTCTTTGTCAATTCTACTTTGAGATGATACCGTTTGCAGATGCCACTAAAGCTTCTCTTAGTGCGTCCCATATCGAGTTTCTATCGTATTCCTCGTATCTTCATTTCTCATTGCCCATCCTCAGGTTTTTAATAAAACTTAAACTGTCCATTGCTACAGAAAAGTAGAATTTATTTCGAAACTTTTACGATCATCTAATTGGATATTCACCTTCACTAATAGCCAATAATGTTGGAATAAATTTCAAATTCTTCTTTTCAGTGCACAGTTTACATTTATAATTCAATATGGCTTGAATGAAACTCGCCTTTGTTCATTTCTATTCTTGACCACTAAAACTGAAAGATATTTAATTTTCAATCAAATAATAACTTCTTCTTGTAACCGACTTCCAACTATTTGCATATTTCTACAAGATCCGTGGTAATTTTGGAGATAAGGTGACAACAAATTTACTCTAATTTCCAGTGCCTTTCTCTGAATATATTTGCAGGATCAACGGGGAATCTTAATTATTTCGCGGATTCCTAATTTAATCAACTTCAATATTCGTGTTTTGTTTTTGTTTTTTTTTTCATTTTATTATTTTTCCATGTAGGCTAATGTTGGCACAACTCTGAATCTCATATTTCACACATTATTCACCTCCAGACCAAGTTCCTGTTTTGATTGTCCTAACGATACCTCTACCCTTGTACCGAATTGGCAAAAGATAACGTTTGGATGAATTTGAATCATGCAAATCTGTCAGACATGACAAACCGTGGAAAAAAATACGCTTGGGATGTTTGGAAATCAATCACTTTTTGCTTATTTTTAGATTAAATTCTGTATTCTGATATTTTTTCCAACTAGAAATTATAACTTTCTTTTGATTTCTAATGATTTCTGGAAAACTTATGCCGAAAAGAATGAATTAAAAAGAAAAAAAATAGTTTTTACTAAAATGTGTTAACGATAAAAGACTTTTGCTGAAGGCTTCGTTTAAATATTTCAAGTCTCTTTGCATTATAAAAACCTTTCATGTCTGAATATTTCTGCAGGACTTGTAACGTTTGAGATGCGCCTTCAAGGTAATAATTGCCTTCAAATGATTCTTCTACAAGTCAATTCATCTCGTTTAGGAACAAAAAACATTCAAGCAAATTTAAAACTGATTTTTAAAATGTAAGAAGAGAATTTTTTCCCTTTAGTCATGTTCTTGTTAACTTTTCCTTTTAACTTCCCTGGAAGTCATGTCATAGTTGGTATGTTGGTAATGATTTGGGTAGGAATTCCTGCAATTGTTGATTATATTAGATATTAGCTGGCCGCTCGAATCAGTGCATACACGCCTGCTAGGGCGGCTAAACAATCCCTGTTGTAGACGACTGCACAGGCCCATTTAATAATGTTTGGATAAAGTAAATGCACTAAATCCTTCGTCACGATTAGTTGCTAGTACAACCATCGTCGAAAAATTCCGTCTACCTAATTTCAATCTCAACACGAGGGTCAATCCGTTTTATGTTCTTTTCTTCTCAGGCAGACAACAGCAAGGTATCATCTTCCTGAAAAATTGACTATGACTAGATTTGAACCTGCGACTCATGATTGAAAATCGAAGGTTTTAGCCACATGGCCTTATTAAGTGTGAGAATTTAATCCATAGAATGAACTAAACCTGTAGCTGCTAATGTAATGATTCAGCCACACGTTTATACCTGAGCTCATCCGGACATGTTTCAAGTTACGTTTGCTTGAGTTGGTGACTCGGCGAGTTATTCGTTGACGAGTAGTAGAGGAAGTTGTACGTGTTCATATTATACTGTTGTCGGAAAATGAATGAAATGAATATGGAGCAGCGGTTTAAAATCGAGTTTTGTGTGGAAATTGGTGAATGTGGTGGTGAAACATGGACCATATTAAAATTGATTATAGTTAAAATGTTACTAAGAAATCAAATGGTTTATGTTTGGATACAATTTGGAAATTTCGTGAGTCTATGAGGAGAAGAATTTGGTTTAAGTGCACTATTCAAATTTGCTAAATTCTTCGTAGCTCAGCCACCATAGAGCACGTCGGATCTAATTTCATATCTATATTTATACCGAGTGTAACAGCAAAATTATATAAATCGTTTAACAGTTAAATTGTCCAATTGTTAGATTTAGCTCTGAACTGCCGTTGTATCTTAGAAACGATTAAAGATATCTTACTGGAAATCTCTGAAGTTTTTATAACACTATTGCACTCTAATTTGAGCAATAAGAATGTATAATTACTCTCCAAGCTTAACAGAAGAATCGTGATGAAATCGATCATGAACGAAAATAAAATGTCCATCATTAATTAATCATAGCTAAGGTTAGCTAAGTATTTTATAAACTGCTCCTTAGACGGTCATAGCTGGAACTCCTCTCTCACGTGCCAAACGTCTTATAAATTGAGTTGGATCTTTTCTGATTGAACTCTTTAGCTTTAAGTTGAAATGATTATTCCTCTTCCTGTTGTGACCTTCTAATCCAGTTTTCGTCTTTACTGTTCCATCTTTTTTTAAAACTTATTCACCGTTCTCTTGAAGGTTCTTGAATGGACTTTGAAGATGAAAGCCAGAGTATGAATGTCGGTACCATTACTGAAGGCCTGAATGATCTTTTTCCTCTCACAAATGATCAGTTGGGAAGACAGTGGGTCTGACATAAAACGATTTCAACCTGCTTTCTTTTTAGTTTTTTTTCAGTGATTCTTAAGATAGCTAGCCGTGTTAAATGAAAATTTGAAAAAAGAAACTCAATTAGTTTAGTTTCTTTTTAGATAGTAAGCATTTGAGATCACCAATTATTTTGTTACATGACTTGGACAATTTTGCAGTTACACCATATATATATATATATATATATATATATATATATATATATATATATATATATATATGATGTAATGAATATGCATAAATCTGGATTCCCCTCGCAGTAATATGATTGGCTGGTGTCAGCCATAAATACAGACTGGTGTGGAGGTAAAGGGATACTGATTGCCTACGCCTATTGCCTACCACTACGACGCGGAACAGTCCATTACGGTTACCTGCTAGATTCTCCTACCATGTTACAGTACTCCAAAACCACTTTGCTACTTCGAACAAATATATCCCTTTCCGGGACATATCAATATACGAACGTATAAATACATATATGCATAGGCTGATAGATAAATGTATATCATTTCTTTTTTCTTTTTATGTGCCATGTCCTTTCAGGACGTAGGCGATCAGGGTCCCCGCCCCCCTCTATCCCTTGCAGCTCTCAACAAGTTCCTTCCCTCTGCTTCCTCCCCCAGATCATGTTCTGTCACCCACTTAAGTCCGCCAGGCATGTCACTCGTTGCTTTCCCTTGTCTCTCTTTACGTCTATTCGACCCGTGAGTATTAGATTCTCCTGGCCCTCCTTCCTCATTATGCGTTCCAGAAACTTCAGCAGCCTCTTCCTGATATTAAGTATAAGCCTTCTCCTTGTTTGCAACCTCTCATCGTTGCTCACAGACTCGTTCCATAATATCCTCAGACTATATATTAAAATGTAAAAGCGAATTTCTTCAAGTGACCTCAGTGACTCGTTCGTCCCAATGCCAAAGCCCTGATGATTTTCTGTTACTTACTTACAAATGGCCGGTGTTGATATGTATGCACAATGTAGTTTACACTATTAGGAATACAGACAAATCTCTAATGACGCAGTTTTATTAAATTATCAATAATAGTTCCAATTTCTTGGACGCCTACCGAAAATGTAGATTCATGCGAAGAAAACAGTTTCCCGGAATAAGTGCCAAGTGGACGCCGAACGTACTCACCCTGGACACCTAGAAAGAATTTAGTTTGGAGGTGGGGATGAAGCTCATGGTTAAAGCAGTGGTGTATTTCGTTATGTCCTAGGGTTATCTAAAGAGAGAATAAAGCCTCAATGTCAGTGTTCATGGCGGGAAAGAATATTTATTCAGCAGGTACACAATGTAGGCAGTTTATCTTAATATAGAAACGGAATGAGAAAAGTTATGGCAGTCAATGTGCTTGTCTCTTCTGTCAGGAAACGTGGGCAATTTTTGAAAACGAAAGTTTCATATATCCAAATTAAGGTAATGTCTATTGACGTTGTGGCTGAGTTAAAGTAAATTTTGACTCAGAGAGTCCATGGTCCATAAACAGGGAGACAAATGGTAGATGTTCTTCATTGCAGCGGGAAGAAACAGGTTCTTCTTTAAATATTAACTATATTATATAAGTAGAACATATGTGGTATTTTTTTTTCAAATTGGAATAATTTCTGCATCATTTTATTAAATTATCATTTTCATATTTATTTATTTGTCAGTTGTGTCAGATAATAATCTAACAGCAAGAGAAACATATTGCAGTTCTGAAATAGACTCTGATTTGACTAGCTTTTATTTTATTGATGAAATGGGACACTTGGTAAAAAAATCAAAGTTGCCATACAAGTATGACTCATGTCCAGACAGGAACACTTCTTGATTTAAGTAGGCTGTAGATTTTACTTGTTTTTCATTTTATTGGTCTTTTCTTTTTCCTTTTTTTTCTCTCTTAGTCAATATAATGAAGTTATATATTTTGCTATATACTCCTACTAGGCAATGAGATAGAGAGTTGCCTAAAAAAAATTATATCTTCCTAAGTTCCATATGCACATATACAGAAGAACCCAGTCATGTCTGTGAGATTTTAACATCTGTTATGGCATCCTTCAGCATGTTATAATCTTTCTACAGAGATAGAAAGCAAAGATTACACAGAGATTTATTTCCTTGTTTCGGTAGGAATTTGTTTTTTTGATAATGATATAGAGAATAGTAAATTGCTTAATCCTCATTTGGAGTAATTTCAATGTGTTTTTATTCTGTTTTAATGCAGTGCTCTATCTTTTACTGTGATGTGTCATAAGTAGTACTTGTGTCATGATGACCCACAATAGGGCAGTATACAAGGAAAATTAAAATTCACAGTTTTCTAAAAGTCATCATTGAAAAAAATGATATCAGTAATAAGAAATTAAATTCAATTTACCAACATCATTTTCCTTTTTTTTTCTCTTCGTCAATTATAATATAATATAAAAAAAATAATTATGACTTCATTTTTAGTCCCAATTTGAAAAATTTGAAAAATGGCACATAGATTGTTGACAAGAATCAGGACCTGAAAAATGGCACATAGATTGTTGACAAGAATCAGGACCTGATAACATCAAACGGAGTTGAAATTCGTATTCAGCGAAACCAAATTACGTAAGATCAAGCGTCAGATAACGTGCAATAAGGTACGTATTCTCCTGCGTTATCTACCAGTGTAAAAAATGGAAATTATTGTTATTGAATAAACAATATCTATTAAACTGGATTTTTCTGCTTTAGTATATTTAAGTCAACGATATTATCCTGAAGAGGTTAAGGAATATTTCGCGAAAACTCTCTCCCAAAAACTCGGCCCGTCCTGGGTATGACAATTAATTGCATCCACGTCCTGGGTAAGACGTTAAATTACATCTAGGTCCTGGGTAAGACAAGAAATTACATCCACGCCCTGGGTAAGACGATAAATTACATCCACGTCCCGGGTAAGACGATAAATTACATCCACGTCCTGAGTAAGACGATAAATTACATCTAGTTCCTGGGTAAGACAATAAATTACATCCACGTCCTGGGTAAGACGATAAATTACATCTAGGTCCTGGATAAGACTATAAATTACATCCACGTTCTGGGTAAGACGATAAATTACATCCACGTCCTGAGTAAGACGATAAATTACATCTAGTTGCTGGGTACGACAATAAATTACATCTAGGCCCTGGTTAAGACGATAAATTACATCCACGTCTTGGGTAAGACGATAAATTACATCTATGTCCTGGGTAAGACGAGAAATTACATCCACGTCCTGGGTAAGACAATAAATTACATCTAGGTCCTGGGAAAGACGTTAAATTACATCTAGGTCCTGAGAAAGACGATAAGTTACATCCACGTTCTCAGTAAGACGAAAAATTACATCCACGTCCTGAGACGTAAGACAATAAATTACATCTAGATTCTGGGTAAGACGATAAATTACATCCACGGCCTGTGTAAGACGATAAATTACATCCACGTCCTGTGTAAAACGATAAATTACATCTGGGTAAGACGATAAATTACATGTAGGTCCTGGGTAAGACGATAAATGACATCCACGTCGTGGGTAAGACGATAAATTACATCCACGTCCTGAGTAAGACGACAAATTACATCCATGTCCTGGCTAGGACGTTAAATTACATCTAGGTCCTAGGTAAGACGATAAATTACATCCACGTCCTGAGAAAGACGATAAATTACATCCACGTCCTGAGTAAGCCAATAAATTACATCTAGGTTCTGGGTAAGACGATAAATTACATCCACGGCCTGGGTAAGACGATAAATTACATGTAGGTCCTGGGTAAGACAATAAATTACATCCACGTCCTGGGTAAAACGATAAATTACATCTGGGTCCTGGGTAAGACGATAAATGACATCCACGTCGTGGGTAAGACGATAAATTACATCCACGTCCTGGGTAAGACAATAAATTACATCTATGTCCTGGGTAAAACGATAAATTACAGCCACGTCCTGAGTAAGACGATAAGTTACATTTGGGTCCTGGGTAAGACGATAAATTACATCCGGCAGCAAAGCCTTTGATCAGGAGGATTTGAGAAGATTTGATTGAACACCGTCATAATTCTGGTCTTCCCAGTTCCACCCTGACACGGGGTTGTCGAACCTGTCAGGGTCCCATATAACATCAAATTGTTAACCCCTATAAAAGGGGTCAAAACTATTATAAAAATATAAAAATAGATTATAATAACTGCAATATTCTTTTTGGAAAATTATTACCTGCCGTACATTTTTGAAAAACGAAAATATTACCAGGAATATTTATTTTTATTTTTATTTTTTTAAATATTACCATGGATACGTCTTTGAAAAAATATTACCTGCAATACATTTTTGAAAAAAAAAATACCAGCAGTACATGTTTGAAAAGAAATATTACCAAAAATACATTTCTGGAAAAAAATATTTCTAGCAACAAAAATCTTGTCGGCATTAAATAACCCACTGAGGTCGATATGCCGTAAAATAAAATAAACCAAAACTCGGCTTTGGATGAGTTAAAAGTAACATATTTATTCTGATTTGGTGATTCATGGTTGAGGGGTTTTATTCCTAGGGAGCCACCTATCCTAAGTAGAACCTATGTCATTTCGCTACCAGGAAGAGGGTCGGTTCAATCTCTGATGCATGAAGCGTCCAAAACTTAAATTTTCTCTCGTGCGGATGTAGTGTGTTTCTCGATAACGGAGACGACTCGGTCAATATTCTTCAAACTCCATCGACCTTTTGTTGGAAGATACGGCTTAAAAACTGCGTCATAATGAATGGGTCAAAGAAACTCTATTCTTTGTGCTCGCCACGACATTTCTTGCTTGTTAGTTTTTTCATTTTCTTTTCCATTTTTCCTTTTATTCCTTACTTTTCCCCGAGGAGAATTCCAAAGCACGCACAAGCTATGAAGCGATTGAGGCTTGCCGGAAAGGCATTGGGAAAATGTGCTAGTGATATCACATTCTTTTTGTTTTCTATGTGGAAAATGTTCTTGGATGCCGAATTCTTTGCTAATAATTTATGGCCTTAGCTGAATTGGAACCATTTATCTTTAAGAACCATTTTCTCACCTGCTGATTCGAGTGCCAACCACATTGCTCTGGTATTCAAATTGGATAACGTCCCAGTGGCGAAACCTAAGACTGATTGCTTGCCATTTGTGGGGTTAGAAATAATGAAGTTGTTGGTGTTAAGGTTGTCGACTATCATCTTTTGCTGAGAAGAAAAGTCGTTTTGATTAAAGTGGAAAAAATATGTGCGATTGGAAATACGGTCATCGTTTTAGAAAGATACGCGCATCTTTTTGAAGCTAATATGTTTTAAGGCATAAAATTGGAGAAATAAAAAAGATTATGTTTTAACAGATGTGAATTTATTTCGTTTCTTAAAGACAAAAACATGTCCGAGTTCAAATTTCACTGAGATCTTCGCCTTTCCGATTATCTTTTGTCTACTCATTGTCACAGACCGACCGACTTGAATAAACATCGCAATAAAAAGCAACTAGAAAATAACACGAGATATTAAAAAAAAATAAAAATAAAAATAAAAAGGTGATAATTGACATTGCCTTACCTATTATCCTACTGCCCTGTCGGCTAGAACTACAGAATACGCCGACTGCACCTCTGCAGAAGGGGTAAGACCTGCTCACACACACACACACAAATGTGGCATCTTGGATAAGACGATCACGTCCAACAGCAAGGTCTTAAATCAAAAGGTTTTGATGAGCATGGTGTTCCCAGGACCACCTTGCCCCGGGGTGGTAGCAACTGTTAGGGACCCAGCTATGGGCAAATAGTTAACCCCAAACTTGGGTCAAAACTATATGAAAGTGTAAAAATAGGTTTTAATTACAGCAATACATTTTTTAAAAAAATATTTCCAGCAATAAAAATCTTGTCAGCATTAAATAACCCATTGGAGCTGATATGGTGTAAAACAAACCAAACTAAACCAATATATACTGAGATAGATAGATAGATAGATAGATAGATAGATAGATAAAAAATATTACCAGCAATAAAAGTCTTGTCGGCATTAAATAACCTATTGAGTTTTATATGGCTTAAAACATAACAAATTAAACCAATATATACTGAGATAGATAGATAGATAGATAGATAAAAAATATTACCAGCAATAAAAGTCTATATATATATGCTAATGTTATGTAATGTACAGAGTGTTGTAACGAGAAATCTGAATTACATTCAATTTCCTGAAAAAAAAACCACTTTGGTAAATGTATAAATCTATCACTCCTATTCATTTCTCTGTGGCGAATCGTAAACCAGTCTGGATTTTTTTTTTACCCTTGGGTGGCAAACAACAGGACAACTCTGAATTCAAATCCTGTGGAAACACCGGTTCTCATACGATCCCCAAAGTTAACCTTCGTACTTGGTTAGTACCTTGATAGCTGAGCACTTGGGCATTTTATGCGCTGTAAGATTGAGTGTACGGTTGATGTTATGAATAATGGCTCTGATTTGCAAACCGAAGAGTCAAGTTATAATTCCAGTCGTGTACTTTATATTCACTTACGCGCAAATACCCTGAGGAAAGGTATAGATCCATGTTTTATTCTCCCGTCTATGGGTTAATTAGTAAGACTTTTATCACTAAACTATTATTATCTAAAAAGATCCTTAAAATTAAAAAAAAGGAAATTATGGCTCTAATTAACCGGAAGAGGATAGATAAGCCGGTGAAAACTCAGCAATAACAGTTCGTTAGCTCGTCCAGCAGTAGATTCAATCATCCTCAGGTACCTCAAACTCGTGACTTCTTGTCACACAGGAGAAATAATCTTAAACTCGAGATCATTCTTATGTCGGCGTAACGTCAGTTCGAGAAAATAAAATGTTTCGTATAAAAAAAAGGAAGAACAACGTTTTAAGTAAATGGCTTCGAATAAATGCCAAATTCGATTAATTTCTTCGGAATTCAATAGAATTTGCCCAAGTTATGACTTTTCGAAATGGTTTCGTTAATAAGAAACGTTTGAAACACAATTCACTTTTTGAAATGGAGATGACTTTAGAAAATAACGTGTTAAACAAATGTTTCTCTCCCTAACAAATTGGAAATCTACACATCTGATAAATATGTTGATGATTCCGCTTACATATAACTGAAGATTGCGAAGACTTGTTCGTTCGCGTCGCTCTGGATTGTCTGTCCATAACTCAATGTCGACGAGAACAGAATTCTTCGTTTTTTATTTGCAAGGGAGTCGTAAATCTTGAGAACACTATGCGTAGATTACGTGAGTAACGAGAAGAGATTTTGATGAATAGAAACTGCAAAGCAATTGTTACCGACAATTAGAAAGAAAATAAATGAAAGTTGGAATCACATAAGGAGAAAAGGCTTGGAGAATTTAGCATTCGCAATAAAGCCAAGAGAAGCAGGGAAAAAACAGCGAGTAATCTACGTGTAGAATTTGAGTTAATAGTTGTCAGAACAATGTTATTTACCTCCCCACCCACGCGAGGTAGGATGTGGTACAAGGCCGCTGTTTAATGTGGTGTAAAACTGAGCCGTTGGCTTGGGCAAAATTTCCCTGTAGACCCGTAAAAAACAGGATCGGGTAGCTGTCTGTCTCCACAGACGAGACTCTGCCCTTTGGCGTAGCCTCTTCTGGGTTCCTCTCCGCCTGAAGGCAGAGAGTTCGACTAGCTTAGCTGCAGACGACTCTCCAACTAATTGCCGAAGCAAGTTTCAATGGTTGTTAGAACAAGGTAAAAAAGACGAAGAGTGGTAGTTATATAGGAAGCTGTTGAGGGTCATGATCATAAATTTTTTGAAAGGAAACTGCGCACAAGAAAAAATTGTGTCACTACGCAAATGGTTGAAGCAATAATATCTTTCTGTATATTAAAAACTGTATCCTGGGAAAGACGATAAATTATATCCGACAGAAAGGCCTATGATCAGGAGGTTTTGAGGAGCGTAGAAGTGCCTCTTATTTGCTGGTGTTCCCAGGTCCACCCTGACCCGGGGTGGTAATACCTGTCAGGGTCCCAGCTATGGGTAAATAGTTAACCCTCCCCCCACAAAAGGGATGAAAACACGATGAAAGTGTAAAAATAGGTTTTAATACCGGCAATAGATATTTGTAAAAAATTATTACCAGCAATGAATTTTTAAAGAAAAAAAATTATTACTAGCAATAAATTATTACCAACAATATATTATTAAGGAAAAAATATTACCAGCAATATAGTTTTGAAGGAAAAAAATATTACCAGCAATACATTTAAAAAAATATTACCAGCAATACTTTTTGGGAGAAAAAAAAAATTACCAACAATACATTTTTGAAGAAAAAATATTATCAGCAATAAAAATCTTGTCGGCATTAAACATAACCCATTGAGGTGTTGATGTGTCTTAAAACAAACCAAATCAATCCAAACCATATTAAAAATTACTAATAATTTAAAGACGCTTATCATATCTATCTATCTAATTTTATTAATAACTATCTGTTTTTTTTCTGTCTATAGTTATATTTATATATCTTTCAATATATATATATATATATATATATATATATATATATATATATATATATATATATATATATATATATAAAGAGTATTAATTACATTTACCGTTCTGAATGCTCGAGAAATTTCGAAGAAAATATGCGTTCTCAAACAGAAATCGAACCTTTGTCCTAAACGGAACCGTCATTTGATCTGACGTGCTATACTACTCAGCTACAGAGAACGCATATTCAACGATCCAGTCAGTCTTTCCTCTAGCGTTTTTTTTTATTTGATGCCACCTTAATTATCAGATTTACTAAAGTGTATTACTGGTAAAGTTTTTCAGTTAATTTGAATTTTGGCGATAAATTGAAAATAATTCGGTACTTTTATTTAAACATTTTTGCCTCACAAACATTTTTTCTTATAAAAATAGTTTATTTCAGATGGCTGACTTGAATTGCTCGGCCTACCTGAAAACTGATGGGTTTCTTCGACCATTATCAACTAAATTTTGCAGTCAGCCAAGATCGTATTTTTTTCCCTAAAAATCAGCAATTTCAGTACAGAAAAACGGTAGTTAACCATAAAAACTAACGTCATTTTCGGAATGACGCCATTAAATGAGTTAAAACATGTGTTTTGTTTCTTGACACCAAAAATCGTGTTGACCAGTGTAATCTCTAGAAACAGAGTTGCGAAATGCTATACGTAGGTTCATTCTATCAGCAAATAGTAAAATAGATAATAAAAGATTTGATTTAACTCTCTATATTTCTGAGATGAGGTATTATGTACACTATTTACATTATTCGGACTATTGTCCTTATCTTTGTCGCCATATCTATTACAACGTCTCGGCCGTTGTACGCTACGGCCTTCTTCAGGTGGTTAAAATGTTGAACTGAACCATTTATTTCGCTCACTGGAGTAGACCGTTCTAGTTCCACGAGCCATGTTTAATGGATGTCAGTTATCAGTTATCTCCTGTTAATTTCATCTCTCCAAGTTCTCCACTGCTTTAACCGGGTATTGAACACTTTTTGGGTCCTGTCACTGGATCTAACCAACACCTCTATCCATTGTGCCATGGCACGTGGAACTAGAACAGTCTACTCCAGTGAGCGAAATAGATGGTTCAGTTCGACATTTCAACTACCTGAAAGAGGCCCTAGCGTACAACAGCTGAAACGTTGTAATAAATATGGCGACAAAGATGAGGACAATAGTCCGAATAACGTAAATAATGTTCATAATACCTCATCTCAGAAATATAGACAGATACTGAAGGGCCGAAACGTTGTAATAAATATGGCGACAAAGATGAGGACAATAGTCCGAATAGTGTAAATTGATTTAACTAGTTTCTTTTAATTTTCACATTTTTTTTATCGTCTTGGATATCGACTAAGGAATCGATTAGATCTTTTAGGAAAGGATATATTTGAAAAATCTCTCGCGCAGATATACACTTTCTGTCAAGGTAAGTTTTTCTTTCAAGAAGAGAGGCATTCTTTAGATCAACGTTAAGCTTCATCTTCTTTGTTTGTATGACTAATGCGTTTGACAATTTTTTATGCATAAGATCCTTTGAGTGTTCATAGATACGTTTTTATTAGGAATTAAATTACATCACTTAGCATCCTCCATAGATTACCTTGAATTCGCATTTACTCTGGGGAATATTCATGAGAGTTTTCAAATTTAAAATTGGAAGCATAATGATATTTTTTACTTTTGTTTATAAAGACATATTGCAAAATAGAATCCTTATATTTGTCTTGATAAATTGCATCAGAGGAAGAAACGCGTTGATAAAGAATAATTTCTAAGTACATTATATATATATATATATATATATATATATAAAGTGAACGTTGAAGTCAGCAGTCAGAGGCGACATGCTGTTTCAGGCAATCGTCAGGCCACGATTACGTCTAGCATTAAAGATCATGCCGCCTCTGAGTGCTGACTTCAATGTTCAATTTTATATATATATATATATATATAATGAAGTGGACAAAGCCCGACAATGTTATAGAAAATATGCATCCTCCGACAGGAATCGAACCTGTATCCTATACGGAACCGTCATATAGCCTGAAGTGCTTTTACTGATTGAGGCAAAGAGGAGCGTTTCGGTTAGCAAGGTCGATTTTACTGTTATTAATCTACAATCTTCCCTGATTTTCTTATGTACATTAATATCTGCTCGATGTAAACAAATTACGTCACACATGAAATGGACAATTATAAACAGAGCATTTACTTAAATATTTATATCTATAAAAAAGAATGTATAAATATAAAATATCTTAATATATATATATATGTATATATACATCTATATATATATATATATATATAACACATACAAACACACATATATATATATATATATATATATATATATATATATATATATATATATATATATCTGAGGTTTGTGTGTGTAATTTATTTTCTGACGCACTTTTGAGCAGCAATGATTTTACTTTGACTTTATGAAGATTTTTAATAAAAAACGACTGAATTGTCTTTTTTATAATATAATTCCAATCGCTTCACAAAATATACTTTTAGCAACATTGTCAAGGATGAAATTTTTGATCTTTAAACAAATGGTCAGTATGGTCATTTGAGCGTGCCAAATTATTAGAAAGGTTTAGTAAAATTCCCAGAATTGAGCATACAAAACGTTTATTAATGTTGCACGTGAATGTTTATGATCAAAAGAAGCTGATAAATAAAATAATCAATCAAATAATAACAGATACAAACAAAGGCACAGTTTTAAACAAATTAATAGGGAATGTGCTTTCCCTGTTTTGAAATTACTTGAAGAAGTCGACGATCCATAGAATTTGTTGTAGGATGTCATCTGCTGTAATGCCACGAGATATGTCAGGAATTGCTTCCCATAACTCAGCGTTGCTCCTGAATTGTCGTCCGTTTGCTTACAGTCTTCGCTTCATGATGCTCCAAAGGTTTTCGATTGGGTTCAAATCCGGAGAATTTGCTGGCCACTTCATATTTCGAGGTCCATCGAAGCCTAACTGTTTCAAATATTCAGTAGTCTTGTGAGCAGCATGTGAGGGAGCATTATCTTGCATAAAAACAATGGCCCTTCTGAAGGCATCTCTTTGAATTTTCATCAACGGTTCAAGATGCTCCTTCATAAACGCTATGTATGCATCAGCAGTCATTTTGACGCAATCTGGTACTCTCCAGGGGCCCACTAATGCTTTTTCCAATAATACCACCCACGATCAGTATGCCTCCACCGCCTTGTTGTCGTCTCAAACTCTCATGGCGATTCTGTCCGTTAATTACTCAGACTTTGCACCATCTATCTGGCCCATCAAGTGTTGCTCGAGTTTCGTCTGTGAACAAAACTTTAGAGAAGTCAATCTTCATATTGTCATTCGATTTTGAATGTGATTTTTCGTTAACGGAGGCTTCGATACAGGTTTGACTGTTGTTGATATTTCCCTCAGATACCGACACCGAGTAATTTCAGACACAGTAGGATCCCCAATGCGACTGAAAGGCTCTTGACTGGTAAGTCCAGGGTTCTTCGTGGCCTCTCGTTTAAGTCGTGACATGAGACGATGTGAAATAACCCTCGGCTTGCCTTTATCTGCCCTTTAGCGTACTTGTGTAGGGTCGGCGGTGAACTTTTTCACTGTTTGATGACACTTCCCTATCATTTTAGAAATCTCTAGGGTTGATTTACCTTTTGAGAGTTCTGAGGTGAGTTTTCTTTTTAGCATTACTTAAACTGCTTTTATGGCCCATCTTTTTACTAAATTCTTACACTTTTCTAATAATTTGGCACGCTCAAATGAACGTGATGATAAGAAATATGGCGCCAGTTTGTTTACATTGCGCAGATCAGATCGAAAATTTGAGTGATTGTGCAGGTCAGTGTTGCCAACATAAGGTGAAAATTTTGTGTGAATTGATTGGACGGTTTTTGAAATATAAAAATGTTATCTCGATAATAATTTGGCACGCAGTGTAGAGTCATAGGAATGTTTTATTTTTCAAAAACGGTCAACACACTGCAGTCGTGTTCATAATTGATGGCATTCAGGACATAGAGAGAATTTCGACAGAATTTACGTACATAAAAAGAGAACAAATTATAAGAACAAAAGAAAAATTAAATAAAAACTTAACCGTAGTAAGTTGTCAGTGGTTTTAACAAAACACACAGACACACAGACACACAGACATATATATATATATATATATATATATATATATATATATATATATATATATATATATAATGAACAATACAAAATATTAAAAAATTAAAATCTTCAGACAAACTGGGTTGTATATTAATATTCTTTCGTTTTTATTATTATTTCAGTTAGATTGCTCGATTAGTTTCGACCAACATGGCCCTCATCAAGAGAAAAAAAATTGTTTGCTGGTAACAGTGAACTACAGAAATGCATGTCTTGATGGAGAAAATGAACTTATGACTGTAGTTTTCAATTGTTTTTTTTTAATTTTTTTAACATGAATTTTGGTCAGCCCTTGTGTTGGTCAAACAGGCTCTTTTAAGTTGTTAGAGATAAGAGCTGGATGGATTCATGCTGCTCTGAATTCCCTTGGTCATTTTGACAGATTTATTGGTTCCTGGAAAGGGGATGTGTCTCTGTTAAATGTGTGTATGTGTGTTATTTGATTCTTAGGGAGAGAGTGAGTATGACGTGTATAAGCGTGTATATTACTATAAGTGTGTGTTACCATTTGACTCATTAGGGAGTGAGTGAGTATGATGTGTGTGTGTCTTTATTATAAATTATTTTACTGGTAAATTTTACTGTCAAAGTGGCATGAACTATATTGACAGTAAAATTTACCAGTAAAATAATTTGTTCATTACCATATTTGGTATAAACGCAAACACATTAAAATTTTTTTGTCAAACTCAGCGTTGCTTTGGCGCGTTCAAAAACCAATATCTCATTTTCAATAGCATTTCGGATACAATACACATATATTTTCGATATCCTCTTATTACTAAGAGAAAAAAACAAGAACAACATCTATTATATACCTGAAGATGTCTGTAGGAACAGACGAAAGCTTGTAGTAAAAATAACAACTAATACGGCAGAAATTTATATAAACAAGGATCAATTCATTCATAACGGATCTGGAGGTTTTTGTGTACTATTTGAATTGTTTGCGAGATGGATGTCTCGCCATTTAAATCATTAACCTTTGCATTAGTTTTGTGTGAATAATTCATATATTTGTAAATTGATTGCACGTTTATAATATATATATATATATATATATATATATATATATATATATATATGTGTGTGTGTGTGTGTGTGTGTGTGTGTATATATGAATTACATAAAATGAAACTCTATTACCCCATATGAATGGAGAAATAGAGTGTACACACAGAACATATATATATATATATATATATATATATATATATATATATATATATATATATATATATATAATGACTTCTATTAGTTTTTACAGTAGATAGTATCATAAACTAACTGTTGTATAGTCAGGTCATTCCCGATTATAAATGTCGTCCACCAATTGCCACCACAACCTTCACATACGTTAATGCGATTGAAACCGCGAAACTTCAAAATAACACGTGCGTCGTGCGAAGGCAACACGTGATTCACAAGTAATCTTGTCAACGTTAGTTCAATCCAAGATCAGCTCTGCGATTTACAAGATATTCATCGACCGGAATAATATTAAATAAGAAAATCGATACCAAGAACGAGGGAGGAATTTAATAAGGAAACAAAATTTTATGATCAGAGGGAAATAAGTATTTTTCTATTCAATTCTCGAAGCATAAAAACTGATGGTGAGGATAGAACTTCTATTTTCTACTTTAATAATTTAATATAAGGCTATTGACTACAATCTAAAACTAACATCAACTAAACCTCAAGTTAACAGAATTTGAACAAATGACAGTTGGCAAGAAGATACTTAATAATTGTTATTGAATAATAAAGAGAGGTCTCTCCTTGTTTTGTTACTCTCCTCTTTGAGAGAGCTATTTCTGTTTACTGGGACTATAAAAGGACACTATGCGCGAGCCTTGTATTTTCAGTTGAATAAAGATTTCTTAAAGCCTACAACTGCTTACCTCTGTCATTACACTGATATCACAGTAACAACCAGTATACTTTACATTTCATTTTTGATGAGGAGTTTGTTTAGCGGCACATAAACTCCTTATGGGTCATTTAATGCCGAGATTTAATTTTCTTGGTAGCATTAGTAATTTTTTTTAAAAAAATTTATTTCTGATACTTTTTTTCTCAAAAATGCATTGTTGGTAATTTTTTATTTTTATTTTTTTAAAAATAGACTTCTGGTAATTTTTTTTTTTTTCATAGATGTATTGCTGGTATTTTTTTCAAAAATGTATTGCTGGTAATTGTTTAAAAATTGTTTTCAAAAATGTATTGCTGGTAAGATTTTTAAAAAAGTTTCAAAAATTTATTGCTGGTAATTTTTTTTTTTTACAAAAAATTGATAATTTTTTTTTCATAAATAAATCTCTGGTAATTTTTTTTTCAAACAATGTCTTGCAGGTAATTTTTTTATCAAGAATGTACTGCTGGTAATTTTTAAACCTTTTTCAAAAATGTATTGTTGGTAATTTTTATTTTTTATAAAATGAAATACTGGTATTCTCAGCATCCTTCTGTTGCATCCTTCTGATAATTTCTTTTCAAAAAATGAATTCCTAGTAATTTTTTTAACTTAATTCTCATGTAATATCAGTCCTCCGAAACAGCAGTGAATGGCGGACAATCTCCTCAGATAACAGAGGCAACAGAAATGCTGTTCTACAGTAGGATGCTGAGAATACCATGGACTGAAAAAGTGGGCAACGACATTGTTTATAGAAAATGGAAACAGAAAAGACAATTTTTCTTTGAATCAAAAGTATTATTTTATCATTTGCCTTGATAAAGTCCCTTAGAGGGTGAAACGCGTCGGCAAAGATAAGTTTTTCTTTTTGACTTTATTCGTTTTGTCCTTTTACAGATATAGTCTCTGAAATTTTTACACACCCATCCACAACCACACACAGAAAATATATATATATATATATATATATATATATATATATATATATATATATGCATGCATGTATGTATGTATGCATACAGGGTGTCCCCCAAAATGTATACACACTTTAACAGCTGATAGCTTAATTGATTTCTTTTCTCTTTCCAGGTTAAACCCATTAGAAATAATGATAGTAGTCAAACTAAGGAAATCTATTCTAAATGATACTGGAAGTGTGAAAATGCAGTTGAAGTGCAAAGGCAGTTTAGGAGGAAGTTTCAATCAGATCCACTAACGCGACTTAACATCACTCGACTTCGAGATAAGTTTGAAGCCGATCGAATGACAAGCGTTCCGGAAGATGACGGCTATCAACAAGCCCCACAAAGCAGGAAAGATTACTGTAAACGTGTCACAAATGTCCAAGAAAATCTGTGCGTCAAGCGAGTTGTTGGGTGGGTATTTCAAAGTCGTCTGCCCAACTCATTTAGAAGCGCTGTGAATTGATAAGTTCTATTCCAAGATTAGTCCATTCTATTAATGCCTATGGCCCAGACCGAAGAGTGGAATATTACGAGTGGAACATGGCACGATGTGTATAAGATGCACACTTCACAATTCATAATGTACGGTGTGATGAGGCTACATTCAAATTAAATGGTTCATTTAACCGCCATTACTGCACCTAACGGAGATTTAAGAATCTGCATGTTATGGCGGAACATTTTTTTATGGCTGAACATTAATTTTCCAGAAGTTACAGTGTCGTGCGGTTTATCACCAAGAGGATTAATTGGACCATTCTTTTTTAATGCTACTGTGACTGGTACCGTTTACTTGAAATTGCTGTAACAGTGTGTCATGCCAAGCGTTAGAAAGGACTGGGAATAAGGAATTTTATTTTCAGCAAAATGGGGAACCCACACAAATAGATGATTGATCCTATCTTGATGAGATCTTGGCAAACAAGTGGCTTGGACGAAGGAGTCTTGTAAAGTAACCTCTGCGTTCACCAGACCTCGCACCGCTGGCCCTTTTTATTGGGGTACATAAAAGTAAAGGTCTACGCTAGGAAAGCTGCAACAGTCGATAAACTGAGAGCATCCATTGAATGAGAATGCACAAAATACAAAGCGAAATAGTTGGTGATACTTTAGGAATCCAGTGATACGCGTTATATATATATATATATATATATATATATATATATATATATATATATATATATATATATATATGAAGGATGTAACTGTCCAAATCGTGTAACAGCAAAAATTATGTAATTGTTAGATTAAGATTTGAAACGTTGTATCTTAGAATTGATTAAACATTTTTTACATTATTCGGACTATTGTCCTCATCTGTATCGACGTATTTATTACAACGCTTCGGCCGTTGTACACTACAGCCTTCTTCAGGTGGTTGGAATTTCGAACTGAACCCTTTATTTCGCTCACTGGGGTAGACTGTTCTAGGTCCACGTTTCATGTCTAATTGATGTCAGTTATCATTTATGTCCTCTCCAAGTTCTCTACTATCTTAACAATGTATTGAACTCAACTCTTTGGGTCTTGTCACTGGATCTAACCAACACCTTCGTCCACTGTATATAATACTTCATCTCAGAAATGTAGACATGATTAAACATATATTACTGAAATTCCCCTATCTTTTTATAAGACTATTGGATGCAATTTTGAGCAATAAGAATGTATAGTTGCTGTCAAAGGTTAACAGAATTATCCTGATAAAAACGATCATAAACGAAAATGACATGACAAAATGTTTAAGAGATATTCTCCTCCAGTTTAATGAAAAATGTTTGAAAGAACGCTATATATATATATGTATATATATATATATATATATATATATATAATATATATATATATATATATATATATATATATATATATATATATATATATATATATATATATATGTGTGTGTGTGTGTGTGTGTACCTTCACCAGATCGCTAAAAAAGAGCATAGCATGATGAAAAAGACGCCAAACTTGACGAAAACAAACTTTTTTTATCGTCTAAATATTTATGTTATTATTAAGAGGAAAGATCAAAGTATTTTGGGGGTATTTTTTTTTTACATTTTTAATAGTTCCTAGCACGTCCGAAATTTTCGTTAAAAATCTTGTTTTTTTTTTTGAGTCAGCAAAATTGACCATTTTTTTCCATTTTATAAAAAAAAACTGGAAATCTCACTTTTAAATATCAATTGCCATTTTTTCAAAACTTATTTTAAGAAAATCAGAAATTATAATGTTTATTTAAAATATTTTGAACCAAGCTTAACTTAGCTTCTGCACCGAAAAGATGTAATTTGTAAATAAAACAGAGCAGGTCATAAACTTTCGCTTCACTTGACACGTGATGAATGACATATTGACGGATTCCGTGACGACAATTTGTTTTACGGAAGGAAGAAGGAGAAAAGTGAAATTATTTATATTTAAGTGAACAAATTATTTACCTCGTTATTTTTAAGGAAAACTTTCAGCGCTCTAAATTTTTTTGTACTTAGCTTTCACCTTTACGTTTACGATGCTTTATGGAAAATATATTATAAAGAAATTAAAATAAGACTGTTAAGAGTGAGATTAAATTTCATAAGAAAGGTATCTAATTAATTTATAGGTACCTTTCTTATGAAATTTTATCAGAAGTGTAAATAAAATACTATAATTTTATGTACATTTATTACATTTGACTGTGTTATTTGTATTTCCATATATATCTTTGTTTTATTGAGTTTTGTATGTTACAATTCAGAGCTGATTTTCAGGTAGGGGATTCCAATTAAAATAAAATAAAATAAAACATGATTTGCATTCCTCAAAGCTTTGTGCTTTTAACTATTGTAATCATTAAACTAATAATGAATAATATAAATATAAAACAAAATATTTCTGCCATGACTATAAAAAATAAAAAAAACATATTTGTAATAATTTCGATTATCTGTGAATAGTTCATGAAAGTCTCCTTAACAACCGACGATTATTTATATTTTTGCAAGATTTTCCAATTTAATGTGTGTCATACTAAAAAAAAACGTGCTAAAAATTGTTATTTAATAGTTCCGCTGATACAAATAGAAACAAGGTTTTTTTAATCAAAATTTAGAATGTTCTAAACAGAAGGAAATTTGTTTTTTAAATAATTAAAAAAGACTTTGGTCTTTCCTCTTAATAATAACATAAGCATTTAGACGAAAAAAAATTGTTTTCGGCAAGGTTGGCGTCGTTTTCATCAAGCTATGCTCTTTTTTTAGCGATTTCATATGGTGTATGTATGAAAAAACAGTAAAATTCTTTTACTATTACCTTCAAATCTTACTCCATCTTGATTTGAAACCTAAACTTAATTAAGAAATATTGCCCATCTAAAAATAGCTACAAATTAAATTCATGAATTACACTCTAACTGATAAAGATTTTACCTTAACCGTCATTCACATGATTATTATAAGTAATTTTTTATTTTTTTATTATTGTTGTTTATTAATATAGTATTCGGCTTATATTAAATCCCTAATTTATTTGTGGAGAAGTTGAATATTTAAATTGCTAACAAGCATTAAAATTAATTGTGAAGTTTTTAAAAATTTAAATTACTATCAAACGTTAAAATCTGTTTTTATCTAAATTGCTAAAGCTATACCACCCCTCTCCTTCCTCCAAAAACCCTACGTACATCTCTTATCCCTTCACTTCCCCCTTTTTCTTTTCATCCTTTTTTTCTCCTTTTCATTTTCCCATATCATTTCCGTTGAGTTGACCGATTCAATAGGTCAATGTCTGATCCTTACCACCTCCTACCTCAATATTAAGTATAACAATAAAATGAAATATGTTATATAAATTTTAAAACTCTCCCTTCCCTCTCTAAACACGACCATGTCTCTCACACTATTCCTCACCACCTTCTATGCCTAATTATTTAAGCTTAATACTGTCCGTCAAAAGTGTAAATTTTAAATTCATTTTTGTTTCACCTTTTGAAAGTAAAGTCTGAAGATCCAGAGAATAATAAAATTCTTTGGTGAAAT
Organism: Acanthosepion pharaonis; assembly: GCA_903632075.3. Classification (NCBI taxonomy): domain Eukaryota; kingdom Metazoa; phylum Mollusca; class Cephalopoda; order Sepiida; family Sepiidae; genus Acanthosepion; species Acanthosepion pharaonis. The sequence goes on from CAHIKZ030000768.1 coordinate 860,135, forward strand.
AAATTATTACAAATAGAGCCTTAAAGTGGTCTGTTTTTTTTTTTATTATATATATATATATATATATATATATATATATATATATATATATAACATATTTACATAAAATATGAAATAATGCGGCATTCTTTTGACGGCATGATAAACTGATTTATCAAAATATATATTAAGGTCAGTTTCTTGGCGATTGTTAAATTTTCTTCCGTGTAACTTGATGAATAAAGATTTTGTATAAGGATTCTGACTTCTATATATTGAAGCCATACGTTGTCGTTATCTGAATCATAGAACTCTCATGAACTTAGTACATTTCAGAGCCTAAAGTAAAAAAATAATTTACATCTTAATTAATAATATATATATATATATATATATATATATATATATATATATATATATATATATATTACAAACATTATATCTGCTTATTTTGATTATAATCCTTTCATATTCACCAATATTTTACCGTATATTAGAATTGGTGAATATGAAAGGATTATGATCAAAATAAGCAGGCATAATGCTTGTAATTTATTCAGACATACCTTAGGAGAATTTTCTGTTTAAATACATATATATATATATATATATATATATATATATATATATATATAAATAAATATATATATATATATATATATATTGTGTATATCTAGTAATTATTCATTTATGCATGTTTCATTAAATAATATAGTCAAGTATTGTGTATTAATCTTAAGTAAGTTCCTTTCATATTGTCTGATAAGCTTAATAACATTATCATTGAAGGACGAAAGGAAATCACCATATTCATACATGTTTAAATCCAATCTAAGCTTTCGGCTTACATAAGCCATTATCAAAGATGACAATTACATTTCAATATATCAACTAATACACGGACGAAACAATAATGATAGTCTGTTTTTGTTGCGTGAAAAATTTCAAAGCATCGACAAACTCGTGTATACGAGACGCGGAATTGAAAATCACGTCGCAGCTGGTGACGTCACACATGACCACACGAGAGTAAAAAAGGAGAAGTATTAATTATGGGAAGCTTCTGCTATTAATTATAGGCATTTAAGAATATTTGTGGAGATTTCGTAGTTTATTTTGTTCAGGTTAGGCTTAAACTGTTTTATGTATATAGCTTCAAGAATTTTAAATTTTTGTTTATTGTTTTCATGTTTAAGTGTAGTTGTGTTTTCAACAAGGATTTTCCGGAATTGTGTACGCAGCCAGGCATAATGTTTGCTTTAATAGCCAAAAAATGCTAGAGTTATCATTTAAATGTAGAGTCATATATATATATATATATATATATATATATATATATATATATATATATAAAAAAGAACAGCAAGATATATAATCCGGTGTTCTTATAGATATTTTTATTTTTACAAAATAGTGCTCAATGTAAATTTATATATATATATAACAACTTAAAAGAGAGTGTTTGACCAACACAAAGACAAAAATAAAAAACAAATGAAAAACTACAGACAAAAGTTCATTTTTCTATCAAGACATTCATTTCTGTAGTTCACTGCTACCAGGAAGTAGACATTTTTCTCTTGATGATGTCCGAAACTAGTCGAGAATCTAAACGAAATAATAATAAAAGCGAAGGAATATTTATATACAAACCAGTGTGTCAGAAGGTTTTAGTTTTTTAATATTTTATTGTTCAATATATATATATATATATATATATATATATATATATATATATATATATATATATATATATATATATATATATATCTTCCCAGTATCACCTAGGGATTTAAAAATATTGCAATTTTATTTCTGTTTTTCTTATTCAAAATAGTTTTGTAGAAAATGAAAATTCAAAAACTGGAAATGTATTCAAGTTTAATGATTCAAAATTATACGTCATCAATATCTACCTTCTCCGTCACAGAGACGCATATTTTCTATCGCTTTCCCTATAACGTTTCCCTATAACATTCATTTTTTTCATTCATTTTGCGCCGCTGCTGTGATCACCACTCCCTTCCAGATCACAATTGTGGTTTCTGGTGACACTAAAGACAGAATAGTTGCTTTTGTACCGGTGATGTTAATGTTAACCCGTACTTCCTCTTATAAGTTAAAGAGGCAAATGGTACTCGGTCGTTTAAATTAAGCGTTTTCCTTTCCCGAAACGGGTGATGGCATATGGAAACCGTAATTTCTCGATAACAGTGTTCAGTAACTCATACTGTAAAACTCGAATTTCTTTACATATGCTATCTTTGACATGCTAAAATGCATGCGGTTTATTGTTGAATAAAGCCTATTTAACTTATCACACTCAAAGAAAATAATCAGGAGAAATGATCATAAGAAATTTTCCGGTAAACAAAAAGTAAACGGTT